>ML103853.1:81315-234369 GCA_003697995.1 Taxidea taxus jeffersonii
ATATATATATACATATATATATATATACATATATATATACATATATATATACCATCTTCTTTATCTATTCCTCTGTTGATGGGCATCTAGGTTCTTTCCATAGTTTGGTTATTGTGGACATTGTTGCTGTAAACATTCAGATACATGTGCCCCTTCAGATCACTGCATTTATATCTTTAGGGTAAATGCTCAGTAATGCAATTCCTGGGTCATAGGGTACTTTTTGAGGAAGCTCCATGTTGTTTTCCAGAGTGGCTACACCAGCTTGCATTCCCACCAAGAGTGTAGGAGAATTCCTCTTTCTCCACATCCTCGCCAACATCTCTCATTTCCTGACTTGTTAATTTAGCCATTCTGACTGGTATGAGCTGGTATCTCATCGTTGTTTTCATTTGTATTTTCCTGATACCGAGTGATGTGGAGCACTTTTCATGTGTCTGTTGGCTATCTGGATGTCTTCTTTGCAGAAATGCCTGTTCATGTCTTCTGCCCATTTCTTGATAGGATTATTTGTTCTTTAGGTTTGAGTTTGATAAGTTCTTTATAGATCTTGGATACTAGCCCTTTATCTGATATATCATTTGTGAATATCTTCTCACAATTTGTCTGCTGTCTTTTGGTTTTGTTGACTAACTCCTTTACTGTGCAAAAGCTTTCGATGTTGATAAAATTCCAATAGTTCATTTTTGCCCTTGCTTCCCTTGTCTTTGGCGATAATTCTAGAAGAAGTTGCTGTGACTGAGGTCAGAAAGGTTGCTGCCTGTGTTCTCCTCAAGGATTTTGATAGATTTCTGTCTCACATTGAAGTTTTTCATCTATTTTGAGTCTATTTTTGTGTGTGGTGTAAGGAAATGGTCCTGTTTCATTATTCTGCATGTGGCTGTCCAAGTTGAAGAGACTGTCTTTTTTCCATTGGACATTCTTTCCTGTTTTGTCAAAAATTAGTTAACCATAGAGTTAAGGGTCTATTTCTCTATCCTGTTCCATTGATCTATGCCTATGTTTTTGTGCCAGTATCACACTGTCTTGATGATTACAGCTTTGTTTGTTTTTTATATATTTTTTTCATTTTAAAGATTTTTATTTATTTATTTGACAGACAGAGATCACAAGTAAGCAGAGAGAGAGAGAAGGAAGCAGGCTCCCAGCTGAGCAGATAGCCCAATGTGGGACTTGATCCCAGGACCCTGGGACCATGACCTGAGCCAAAGGCAGAGGCTTTAACCCACTGATCCACCCAGGTGCCCTCATGATTACAGCTTTGTAATAGAACTTGAAGTATGGAATTGTGATGACACCAAATTTGCCCCCCCCAACATTCTCTGGCTATTTGAGGTCTTTTCTTGTTCCATATAAATTTTAGATTTTTTTTCCATTTCTTTGAACAAATTGATAGTATTTTTATAGGGATTGCATTAAATGTGCAGATTGCTTTAGGTAGCATAGGCATTTTCACAATATTTGTTCTTCTAATCCGTGAGCTAGGAACGTTTTTCCATTTATTTGTGTCTTCCTCGATTTCTTTCATAAGTACTTTATAGTTTTCTGAGTAAAGATTCTTTGCCTCTTTGGTTAGGTTTATTCCTAGGAATCTTATGTTTTGGGATGCAATTGTAATGGGGCTGACTCATTAATTTCTCTTTCTTCTGTCTTGTTGTTGGTGTATAGAAATGCAACTAATTTCTGGGCATTAATTTTATATCCTGACACTTTACTAAATTCCTGTATGAGTTATTGGAGTTTTGGAGTGGATTCTTTTGGGTTTTCCACATAAAGTATCATATCATCTGCAAAGAGTGAGAGTTTGACTTCTTTGCTGATTTGAATGCCTTTTATTTATTTTTGATGTCTGATTGCCAAGGCTAGGATTTCTAGTACTATATTGAATAGCAGTGGTGATAGTGGACATCCCTGCTGTGTTCCTGACCTTAGGAGGAAAAGCTCTGTTTTTCCCCATTGAGAATAATATTTGCTGTGGGTTTTTCATAGATGGCTTTGATGACATTGAGGCGTGTATCCTCTATCCCTACACTTTGAAAAGTTTTGATCATGAAAGAATGCTAGACTTTGTCAAATCCTTTGGTCATGGTGAACAATCCTTTTAATGTACTGTGCGATCCTATTGGCCAGTATTTTGTTGAGAGCTTTTACATCCATGTTCATCAAGGATATTGGTCTGTAATTCTCCTTTATGATAGGGTCTTTGTCTGGTTTTTGGATCAAGGTAATGCTGACCTCATAAAATGAGTTTGGAAGTTTTCCTTCCATTTCTATTTTTTGGAACAGTTTTAGGAGAATAGGTATTAATTCTTCTTTAAATGTTTTGTAGAATTCCCCTGGAAAGCCGTCTGACCCTAGGCTTTTGTTTGCTGGGATATTTTTGATGATTGCTTCAATCTCCTTACTAGTTATGGGTCTGTTCAGGTTTTCTATTTCTCTCTGGTTTAGTTTTGGCAGTTTATAAGTCTCTAGGAATTCATCCATTTCTTCCAGATTGTCAAATTTGCTGTCATATAATTCCTCATAACATGTTCTTATAATTGTTACTATTTCTTTGGTGTTGGTTGTGATCTTGCCTCTTTCATTCATGATTTTATTTATTTGGGTCTCTTCTCTTTTCTTTTTGATAAGTCTGGTCAGGAGTTATCAATATTATTAATTCTTCCAAAGAACCAGCTCCTAGTTTTGTTGATTTGTCTACTATTCTTTTGGTTTCTATTTCCTTGATTCCTGCTGTGATTTTCATTATTTCTCTTCCCCTACTGGGTTTAGGCTTTATTTGCTGTTCTTTCTCCAGCCCCTTTAGATGTAGGGTTAGATTGTGTACTTGAGACCTTTCTTGTTTCTTGAGAAAGGCTTGTATTGCTATATGCTTTCCTCTTAGGACCACCTTTGCTGTATCCCAAAGACTGAAAGTTATGTTTTCATTTTCATCCCCCCCCCTTTTTTTTTTCAATTCTTCCTTAATTTTCTGGTTGACCCATTCATTCTTTAGTAGGGTGCTCCTTAGCCTCCGTGTTTGAGTTATTTCCAATTTTCCTCTTGTGATTGAGTTCTAGCTTCAGAGCACTGTGGTCTGAAAATATAAAGAAAATGATCCCACACTTTGGTATCAGTTGAAACCTGATTTGTGACCCAGGATGTGATCTATTCTGGAGAAAGCTCCATGTGCACTAGAGAAGAATGCGTACTCTGTTGCTTTGGGATGGAATGTTCTGAATATATCTGTGATGTCTATCTGATCCAGTGTGTCATTTAAGGTCTTTATTTCCTTGTCGATTTTTTGCTTGGGTGATCTGTTCATTTCAGTGAGGGTGGTGTTAAAGTCCCCTACTATTATTGTATTATTGTCGATGTGTTTCTTCGATTTTGTTATTAATTGGTTTATATGATTGGCTACACCCATATTAGGGGCATAGATATTTAAAATTGTTAGATCTTCTTTTTAGACAGACCTTTAGAGTATGATATAGTGCCCTTCCTCATCTCTCATTATAGTCTTTGGCTTAAAATCTAATTGATCTGCTATAAGGATTGCCACCCCAGCTTTCTTTTGATGTCCATTAGCATAGTGAATTGTTTTCCATCCCCCTACTTTAAATCTGAGGTGTCTTCAAGTCTATAATGAGTTTCTTGTAGACAGCATATCGATGAGTCTTGTTTCTTTATCAATTCTGATACCCCGTGTCTTCTGATTGGGGCATTTAGCCCATTCACATTCAGGATAACTATTGAAGGATATGAATTTAGTACCATTTTACTGCTTGTAAGGTGACTGTTACTGTATATTGTCTCTGTTCCTTTCTTGTCTTCTACTTTTAGGGTCTCTCTTTGCTTAGAGGACCCCTTTCAATATTTCCTGTAGAGCTGGTTTGGTGTTTGCAAATTCTTTCATTTTTTTGTTTGTCCTGGAAGCTTTTTATCTCTCCTTCTATTTTCAATGGTAACCTAGCTGGATATAGTATTCTTGGCTGCATGTTTTCCTCGTTTAGTGCTCTGAATATATCATGCAAGTTCTTTCTGGCCTGCCAGGTCTCTGTGGATAAGTCTGCTGCCAATCTAATATTTTTACCATTGTATGTTACAGACTTCTGGCCCTGAGCTTCTTTCAGGGTTTTCTTTTTGTTACTAAGACTTGTAAGTTTTACTATTAGTTGATCGGGTTTGGACCTACTTTTATTGATTTTGTGGGGGATTCTCTGTGCCTCCTGGATTTTGATGCTTGTTGTTGTTGTTGTTGTTGTTGTTTTTTGCTATATTAGGGAAATTCTCTACCATAATTTGCTACAATATACCTTCTGCCTCTCTCTCTCTTTCTTCTTCTTCTGGAATCCCCATTACTTTAATATTGTTCCATCTTATTATATCACTTATCTCTTGAATTCTCCCCTCATGACCCAGTAGTCATTTGTCTCTCTTTTGCTCAGCTTCTTTATTCTTCATCATTTGGTCTTCTGTATCACTAATTATCTCTTCTGCCTCATCTATCCTAGCAGTAAGAACCTCCATTTTTTATTACACCTCATTAATACTTTTTTTTTTTTTTATTTCAACGTGGGTAGATTTTAGTTATTTCATTTCTCCAGAAAGAGATTTTATTTCTCCAGAAAGGGATTCTCTGATATCTTCCATGCATTTTTCAAGCCCAGCTAATACCTTGACAATCATCTTTCTGATCTCAAGTTTTGACATATTACCAACGTCTGTATTGATTATGTCCCTAGCCATCGATATTGCTGCTTGATGTGTGTGTGTGTGTGTGTTGAATTTTTCCACCTTGTCATTTTATCCAGATAAGAACATATGAATGAGAGAACAAAATACTAAAAAAGGTGGCAAAGACCCCAGAAAAAAATATATGCTAACCAAATCAGAAGAGACCCAAAACTGGGGATAAAAAAGGGGGGGGGGGGCTATCTATATCTATATCATCTATATCTATCTATATATATATCTATATCTACCTATATCTAATCTATATCTATCTATATCTATCTATCTATATATGTATGTAGATATATAGATATATATACGCACACACATATATTAGACTGGTGAAGAGAACAGAGACACCCACTTGATTTTGGGTGTATTCTGGTCTCTTAGAAGAAACTACCTCCCAAAATTTTAAAGAAAGAAAAATATATATATTCAAAAATAAGGGTAAACATGATGACGGGATGGAATATGATTGCAAAGATGAAAATTAAAAAAAAAAAATTCCAAAAAAGGAATTGATAAGATAAGTTGGTTGGAAAAAGAAAACAAAAAAAAAAAAAAAAAAGAAAGAAAGAAAGAAAGAAAAAAAAAAGAAAAAAAGAGAGAGACAGAGAGAATGTGATCAGGCTAGAAACCAGAACAAAGCCATGTGATAGATTTAGAGTATATTTTGATCTATTAGAAGAAATTATATCCCAAAATTTGAAAGATATAAAAAACCCTATATGTCTACAAAAAATAAGGTTAAATACAATGCAGGGACAAATTATGACTGCAACAATAAAAATTTAAAAATATTTTTAAAAGGTATTGTTAAGATAAAATAGCTAAAAAAAGTTAGAAGAGGGAAAAGTTAAAAATATAGAATAAGAAAAAAATAAAATAAAAAAATAACTTTGCAAGACTAAAGAATCATGGGAAAAAAGTCATGAATTCTATGGGTTGTTTTCCCTTGCTCTGGAGTTCTGCAGTTCTCATTGATTGGTGAACTTGGTCTTGGCTGGATGTTCTTGTTGATCTTTAGGGCAGAGGCCTGTTACAGTGATTCTCAAATGTCTTTCCCCAAGGTGGAATTGCATGGCCCTTGCCAGGGGCCAGGCTAAGTAATCTGCTTGGGTTCACTCTCAGTAGCTTTTGTTTCCTGAACACTTTCCATAGAGCTTTGTAGGATGGGAATCAAAATGGTGGCCTCCCAATATCCCATCCCATAGAAGCCAAGAGCTCAGGCTCCACTCCTCATTGTACCCTCAGAGAAAAGCAGTCAATCTCTTCTGTCTCCCTGGTCTCTGATCGCACTCCATGGCCACCCAAGTTGTGGTTTGGGCATTTCTACCTCTGGTGCACAGACCCATTTGGAGTCTTCAAACCCAGCAGATTCCTGCCATGTGTTCCCACACTGCTCCTCCTGGAGGAGGAAGGATGGGGTCTTGCTGGATCTTCCCCTTGTGCAGTCTCTGCCTGTAAAGCAGTGGCTCAACTGTGCCTTGGAAAAGAGTTCAGGTTAACCCTGAGGTGAGAGCATAATGCAGAGCTCCATCTTTGTAGCCAGCTTCCTGGTTCCAATACCTGGCAGCTCTGCCACACTCAGACAACCCCTGTTTTTCTGAGACGCTGTGGGTCCTGAGACCACACTATCCCCATGAGGGCTCCAATCCCACTTAACCTCTGGAGCAATGCCCCTCATTGGAGCAGACTTCTAAGAGTTCTGATTTTGTGCTCCGCTGCTCCACTGCTTGCCCAGAGCTGGCCCCTCCCCCAGTGGTCTATCTTCCCTTTTCTTTGGATTCACTTCTCTGCACATCCTACCTTCCAGAAAGTGGTTGGTTTTCTGTTCCTAGAGATGCTGCTCTTCTCTTCAATCTCCTGTTGAGTTTGTAGGTGTTCAGAATGGTTTGATAACTATTTAGCTCAACTCTTGGGACCTAATGATATTTCAGTATGCTACTCCTCCCCTATCTCCCTTCCTCCCAATTGTAGAGGATTTTAATACACAACTCTCATTAATAGACAGATCATCCAAGTAGAACATCAATTAAAAAACAAGAGCTTTGAATGACACATTGGACCAGATGGACCTCATAGATATATACAGAACATCCCACCCTAAAACAACAGAATACTCATTCTTCTTGAGGGTACATGAAACTTTCTCCAGAATTGACCTACTAGATCACAAATCATGGCTCAATTGATACCAAAAGATTGAGATTATTCCCTGCATATTCTCAGACCACAAGACTTTGAAACTGGATATTTGAATTCCTTCCAAACGTTTTCTTGTGGTTTGGAAGGAATTCAAACACCTGGAAGCTAAAGACCATCCTGTTTAAGAATGTTTGGATCAACCAGGAAATCAAAGAAGAGCTTAAACAATTCATGGAAACCAATGAGAATGAAGACACATTGACACATCAGTCCAAAACCTATGGGATATGACAAATGCAATCCTAAGGGGAAAATACATAGCCATCCAAGTCTCATTCAAAAAAAAATTTTTTTTGAAAAATCCCAAATACACCAACTCTCTTTACACCTTAAAGTACTGGAAAATCAATAATAAATTAAGCCAACACCAACCAAAAGAAGGTAAATAAGATTACAGCATAGATCAGTAAGTTAGAAACTAGAGATACAGTAGAATGCATCAATGAAACTAAAAGCTGGTTCTTTGAAAGAATCAATAAGATCAATAAACCATTGGCCAAACTAATCCAAAAGAAAAGATAGAGAACCCAAATTAATAAGATTATAAATGAAAGGGGAGGGATCACAACTAACACAAAGGAAATAGAAACAAGCATCATAAATTATTATGAACAGTTATATGCCAATAAGTTAAGCAACCCAGAATAAATGGATGCATTCCTGGAAACCTATAAACTTCCAAGACTAAAACAAGAAGAAATTGACAAACTGAATGGACAAATACTTAATAATGAGATTGAAACAGTGATCAAAAACTTCCCAAAAGGTTTTTTGGCAGATTCCTTGGAGAATTATACCAAATACTCAATGAAAAAATAATACCTATTTTCCTAAAGCTGTTTCAAAAACTAGAAAGAGAATGAAAACTTCCAGACTTTGTCTATAAAGCCAGCATTACTTGATCTCCAAACAAGGCAAAGACCCCATCAAAAAGGAGAATTACAGACCAATATCCTTGATGAACATGAACACAAAAATTCTACCAAAATACTAGCCAATAGGATCCAACAGTAGATTAAAAGGGTTACTCACCACAACCAAGTGGGATTTATCCCTGGGCTGCAAGTTTGGTTCAACATTCACAAATCAATCAATGTGATAGTACAAATCAATTAAAAAAGAGAGAGAGAAGAGAAAGAAGAACCACCTGGTCCTCTCAATTGTTGCACAAAAAGCCTTTGACAAGATACAGCATCCATTCCTGATTAAAATGTTTCAAAATATAAGGATAGAGGGAACATTCCTTAACTTCATAAAATCTATCTAGGAAAAGCTCACAGTGAATATCATTCACAATGGAAAAAAAGATGACAGCCTTCCCTTTGAGATCAGGAACATGGCAAAGATGCCCACTCTCAACACAGTACTGGAAGTCCTAGCAACAGCAATCAGAAAACAAAAAGAATAAAAGGTATTCAAATTGGCAATGAAGAAGTCAAACTCTCTCTCTCTCTCTACTCAGATGACATGATACTTTCTATGGAAAACCCAAAAGACTCCATCCCCAAACTACTTGAACTCATAAGCAATTCAGTAATGTGGCAGGATACAAAATCAATGCACAGAAATCAGTCACTTTCTTATACACTAACAATGAAAATATAGATTTAGGAATTAGAGAATTGATTCCATTTACTATAGCACTAAGAACCATAAGATACCTTGGAATGAACCTAACCAAAGAGGTAAAAGATATGTCCTCAAGGAACTACAGAACACTCATGAAAGAAATTGAAGAAGACACAAAAAAGATGGAAAAGCATTCCATGATCATGGATTTGAAGAATAAACATTGTTAAAATGTGTATACTGCCCAGAGCAATCTATACTTTCAATGCCATCCCAATCAAAATTGCACCAGCATTTTTCAAAGTGCTGGAACAAACAATCCTAAAATTTGTATGGAACAAGAAAAGACCCTGAATTGCTAAGGAAATGTTGAAAAAGAAAAACAAAGCTGGGGGCATCACGTTGCCTCATTTTAAGCTTTACTATAAAGCTGTGATCACCAAGAGAGCATGGTACTGGCACAAAAACAGACACATAGAAACATGGAACAGAGTAGAGAACCCAGATATGGACCCACAGCTCTATGGTCAACTAATCTTCGACAAAGCAGGAAAAAAATATACAGTGAAAAAAAAAAAAAAAAGAATGAAATTCGACCATTCTCTTACACCATACACAAAGATAAACTCAAAATGGATAAAAGACCTCAACGTGAGGCAGGAATCTATCAAAATCCTAGAGGAGAACATAGGCAGTAACCTCTTTGACATCGTCCACAGCAACTTCTTTCAGGACATGTCTCCAAAGGCAAAGGAAACAAAAGTGAAAATGAACTTTTGGGACTTCAACAAGATCCAAATGTTCTGTACAGCAAAGGAAACAGTCAAGATACTTGCAAATGGCACTTCAGACACAGGGCTAATATCCAAGATCTATAAAGAACCACTCAAACTCAACACTCAAAAAATAGAAAACCACGCCAAAAAATGTGCAGAAGACATGAAGAGACACTTCTCCAAAGAAGACATATGAATGGCTAACAGACACATGAAAAAACGTTCATCATCATTAGCCATCAGGGAGATTCAAATCAAAACCACATTGAGATACCACATTATACCAGTTAGAATGGCCAAAATTAACAAGACAGGAAATAAGTGTTGGAGAGGATGTGGAGAAAGGGAAACCCTCTTACACTGTTGGTGGGAATGCAAGTTGGTACAGCCACTTTGGAAAACAGTGTAGAGATTCCTTAAGAAATTAAAAATAGAACTACCCTACAACCCTGCAATTGTCCTGTTGGTTATTTACCCCAAAGATACAGATGTAGTGAAAAGAAGGGCCATATGTTCCCCAACGTTCATAGCAGCCATTGCTGCAATCCTCAAATTGTGGAAAGAGCCAAGACGCCCTTCCACAGAAGAATGAATAAAGAAGATGTGGTGCATATATACTATGGAGTATTATGCCTCCATCAGAAAGGATGAATACCCACCTTTTGTATCAACATGGACAGGACTGGAAGAGATAATGCTGAGTGAAATAAGTTAAGCAGAGAAAGTCAATTATCATATGGTTTCACTTACTTGTGGAACATAAGGTATAACATGGAGGAAATTAGGAGAAGGGAAAGAAAAGTGAATTGGGGGAAATTGGAGTGGGAGACAAAGCATGAGAGACTGTGGACTCTGACAAACAAACCGAGGGTTTTGGAAGGGAGGGTGGTGGGAGGGACAGATGAGCCTTGTAGTGAGTATTATGGAGGACACGTATTGCATGGAGCACTGGATGTAGTACATAAACAATGGATCTTGGAACACTGAAAAAATAAAATAAAATAAACAAGTAAATAAAATAAAATAAAATCTGTGAACCTAAAAAACAAAAACAAAAACAAACAAACAAAAAACAAACAAACAAGACATAAAAAAAATAAAAGTTTAGCTTTTGGAAGAATGTAGACCTTTAAGACTTTTAATGAAAAACAGCCACCATTAGCATGTCTTTCCTGACCTGTGTTCCCAGAGGCAATGGAGTTAATGACTTTTAGCTGCATCCTTGGAAATCTACCTCAACATATCTAAATAGTATGCTTATGTATCTACTTTTCTTTCTTTCTTTTTTTCTTTCTCTTTCTTTCTTTCTTTCTTTCTTTCTTTCTTTCTTTCTTTCTTTCTTTTTCTTTGTTTCTTCTTTCTCTTTCTTTCTTTCTTCCTCTTCCTTTCTTATTTCTCTCTCTCTCTCTCTCTCTTTTAAATATTTTATTTATTTATTTATTTGAGAGAAAGAGAGACCATGAAGGGATGGGTCAGAGGAACAGGGAGAAGCCGACTCCAAGCTGAGCCAGGAAGCCAACATGTTGCTGGATCCTAGAACCCTGAGATCAGGCCCTGAGTGAAAGTTAAATGCTAACCAACTGATCCACCCAGGTACCCCTTTCTTCCTCTGTCTTACTTTTTTTTATTTATTTTCAAATTAGACTTTTTCTACTGACTTCCTATAATGGAAGATAAGAATTAAGCTCTCTACCACACATATACACATAACCAACCTCCCTCATTACATATCACCCAGCACATAAAAATATGACTTACAGCTAATCTTTTGTTATATGATAATTGCAGGCATTTTCTTGTATACATTTGCTTGTGCTACAAACAGAAATAACTTAATAGTTTTCCTCTATATGGTCATCATTAAATACTGGTATATCACATGTAATTTACACATATTTATACATAAATTTGTGCATATGCATAACAGGTGAAAGTGTTTAGTGAATTTGCTGAGAGAGGAAAACATTTCCTTTTGGTGAGCCCTAGAATGGATTCCAGAAGTCTGCACTGTAGTCAGACTTCTGCCACTTAGTAGTGGTGAAAACTTGGGTGTCATTTTACTTCTCCAGACCTCTGATTCTTCATCTGTAAAATGAAGATACTGGTGTATACTTGCTAGTTTTCTGATCTAATTCTAATTTTAAAATATGATATCAAATGAAATTATGGTGTATTTGATTATGTTATCTAATATACTTTAATGGATTTATTTATTTTTATTTGTTTTGGGTTGCATTGGATTTAAAATTGTTAGTAGAGAAACTCAATGACTAATTTTGTTTCCTATTGTCTAATTCTGCAATAAGGCAAATATGATTCTTCCTGTGAGTCAGATCCTTTCTATGCAGTGACTGCTTTATTTTACATTCTAAAAGTATAGAAGAATGTTACTAAATGTTATTAAAAAAAAAAAAAACTACCAAGCTTTAACATACATCCAGTTACTCACCCAGAGTCATTGTTAATATGCTGATTCTAATTGGGTAGATCTGAGGACAAGCCTGAATGACTGCTTTTTTAAAAAGTCTTGCAAACATCACTTAGAGCAGGAAGAGTCTACTGCTTAGTTTCACCTGGAGACATTGAGAAGAAATCTATAGTTATTACCACTGGTAAGCAGGCCATAATTCTCTGATACATAGCTTGAATTACCCATAAGTCTGTTGAGTCAAGATATTGAGAAATCATTGATGGAATTTCTGTAGAATTCAGTTGACTATATAAAAGTAGTATCTCTCAAAACAATACTGATTATTCTATGGATAGGTCTTCTTTTTTTTTTTTTAAAGATTTTATTCATTTGTTTGACAGATAGCAAGAGATGGAACACAAGCAGGAGGAGTGGGAGAGGGAGAAGCAGGCAGGAAGGAAGCAGGAAGTCTGATGCAGGGCTAGATCCCAGGATCCCGGGATCATGACCTGAGCCAAAGGCAGACACTTAGTGAATGAGCCACCCAGGCGCCCCTGGATAGGTTCTTAATAGGACTTCACACTATTAAGATGGAAAAATATGAATAGTACTTTAAATGCTGTATTTCAGTACCATATGATATCCACTTATTAACGAAGTGTAACTTCATTGAGAGCTTTACTTTTTACCAAAACAACTTTACTTTTTATATCATAGAGCTGTGAGTTCATTGTAAATTTTATCTAAATTGCTTGCAAAACCTTTTTAGGTAATGTTATTACTTCCTCTTATAAAAAATACAATATTTTAATTCCTTTTCAAGTTTTACTACAAAAATTATACAAATTAGAGAAATACGCTCAACATTAACACTAGATCACAAAATCTAATTACAAAGCTTGCTATATCTAGGAAGAATTTCCAAGGAACACATTCTTCTACAATTAACGCCATCCCAAGGAAGTGACCTCAAACACCCAAAAAGCAAACAAATAGGAATAGAATCCTGGTAGATTTTAGAACACAGCTCAGACTCCTGGATTATGGTCTGCTTCGAACAAATGTGTTCTGACAGCACTCCATCAGAAAGCACTGGGTTGAATCAGTAACACTTCATTTCGTTGTTTATCAGGAAAGACCATGAAATACCGTACTTTTCTTTCTTTCTTTCTCTCTTTTTTAAATTCAATACACCTAGTTCTAAGGCCACATCCATAAATCATTGTCTTTGACCTCTGCAACATCATTTCACTACACCAGAGGGGGAAAAAGGCCTATACTATTTCCTCAAGAAATCAAGAGAATCAAAGTCAATTTCCTTTTTAACTTTCCCTCTAAGGTATCAAGGAGAAGTAATCATCTTCTTACAAATCCTCCTACCACCTTCCTTTTAATGTTTACTAGAGACCTGAACAAACCCCTATTTGACACCCCAAGTGCCTCTTCTCATACAGAATTTAGCGGACAGTCCAACCTTCAGAAAATGCTCCTTATTAAATCAACAAAAATGTGTCCTTCCCAGAAAATGTCACAAACAGCCTCTTTTATTTCCTAAAGTTTCTTGTTGTGAAGAAAGAGAAAACAGTTTCTTTCTTGGTTTGTTAATTTATTTAACAAACATGTACTAAGGGCCTACTCTTCGTCAGATACCCTGGCAACCCTGAAGATAAAGAGATGAAGAAGAGAGACTTAGTTTCTGACCCGTTCTTAACTTCTGATTCCACAGTGTTACAGTGATCAAGTTCAGACTTCAGTCTGAGTCCCCAAATGCTTGGCCTTCAACTTCTTTATACACCGACACCAAAAAGTGTTTTTAATTTTTTGAATCCTAATATTTGTGAGAGCCAGAATGAACTATGGATCCTTGTAAAGTAACCCCCTCCCTCATAAGAAAAAAATTCTGGTTCAGTTAATCTGTAGTTATGATAAGGCTTCTGTCTTTTTGAAGATCTGAAGAGGAGAGTCTCCATACAGAAGATATACATGTTATCATGAGGTGTTTTCTCCATGTATTATTTGCATACTCACTTAGGTACTAAAAATGGATTATGGAAGTTAAAACAAGAATATGATTTATAAAATGACTTAAGCAAAATTGTCGATAGTCCTAAATTAAAATATTGATGTGCCTTTCATTTCTTTCTTGTTGATGGGCTTTTCTAGGTGTGAAATTTACTGCTGAGAATATTTGGAATTAGAAATACCATTAATTAATACCATTGTGTTCTTCTCTCCACTGTGTAACTAGAATGCCATTATGAAAATAGTTCCTTCATGTTTTGATCTAAACTTGTATGTTTAACCATAGGAGAAATAATGTTTAGCCAAAGCTAGAAGTCTAGACATATTATTGGTGATCAGAAGGTTTTCTGGGTACGAAGAAGGTTGTTTGTGTTTGTTTGTTTGTTTGTTTGTTTTATAGAAAAGTGTAAAGGTGACACGCTGGCAGTTTCATACTGCTTTCTGAATAGTTACAGGGAAAATTGAGGCTTGCAGCCAATATGAAGAATACTAGTATAACTAGCCTTAATTCTTGTCTCTGTGTTACTTTATAAGTCCTTTAAGGACTTTGATCTCAAAGCTTATTAAAATAAGTTCCTGGGGACGCCTGAGTGGCTCAGTTGGTTAAGCGGCTGCCTTCAGCTCAGGTCATGATCCCAGCATCCTGGGATCGAGTCCCACATCGGGCTCCTTGCTCAGCAGGGAGCCTGCTTCTCCCTCTGCCTCTGCCTGTGCTCGCTTGCTCTCCCCCCCTCTCTCTCTGAAAAATAAATAAATAAAATCTTAAAAAAAAAAAAATAAGTTCCTGAATAATGAAACAAAGAAAATTTGATTGCAGATTATTACTTGTTACCTCTTCCATTCTTTAGATTAATAAACAAATATAGAGAAAGTGTTGCCTATGTATTATGTAAAATATATCAGGAAAATAGCTCTCTAACGCTGTAAGTAAGCAGTTTAAATTACCAGGTTAAATGAAATTGTGTTTTGATTTTCCTTTAGTTTTTCTAGTCAGAATTAGGTAGACCTTTTGTCTAATGTCCAAAATTATCTAGACAATGCAGAATATTATGTAAATATTGAGAATTTTTGTTAAAGTTCAATTTTTAAAACAAACATAATATATCAGAAGAGTAGGCTTTCCCCATAAAAGCACCATGGAATAGATATTTAATTTTTCTTGTTGCTAACATCATTTCTTCAAGGAGTTGTATCTAAATTTATTAGATTTTTAATCTAAATATTTTTGACAAACTTTCTTGTTTAATATGTCAAAACCATTCGAAATGTACTGAAGCATGTTGTCTGTCAAAATAAAACTGTTAAACAGATTGAAGATAGTGGTTAGGAAGTGGACTCTGATTTAGGTCACACAAATTTGGCTCCAGATTTCCGCTCTGATTCTTCAAATATGACCTTGAATATGTTACTTGATCTCTCATGATTCTTGTCATTCTCCTATGAAAATGGAGGTAAATCTCATGGAATTTGCCTCAAGGTTAACATCAATAAAGTATAGATCTCATTATATTGTTTTTTAAACAGAGGCTTAACTGGCACAAATTAATCATTATGTAGAAATACGCACATGTTCGGAGAAGCCCAGTTTGTGATAAATTCAAGGAAATTTAGGCAACGTAATGTTGAGAGGTTTATTCTATTCAGCCAAGGAGGTCTACTCTGCTGAGTACACCGAAGTCAATGACACTTGATCTTGGAAGGTGTTTGCTTTAGAAGAGTGTAATTTGATTTTGTTTTAATTGCAGTTTTCCCCAATACTTCCAAATAATTTTTATATCCTTTCCTAGGCTGATAGAGTTTATTGATTTTGACCCTTAGAGCTTTCTCTCCAGAATCTTTAAGTTAACCTTCTAGGTATTTTCTGCTTTAAAATCTCTTTCAGGCTTCAGAATTTTCTGGGGAGAAACTAAGAAGTTTATAGATATCTAGTAAGAGGGTTTAAAAAGACTGCATGAGGGGCACCTGGGTGGCTCAGTGGGTTAAAGCCGCTGCCTTCGGCTCAGGTCATGATCCCGGGGTCATGGGATCGAGCCCCGCATCGGGCTCTCTGCTCTGCGGACAGCCTGCTTCCTCCTCTCTCTCTGCCTCTCTGCCTACTTGTGATTTCTGTCTATCAAATAAATAAATAAAATCTTAAAAAAAAAAAAAAAGACTGCATGAGTTGAAGGCATATGGCTCCTGATGGAATTGAAATTTGAAGGGGATTTAAAAATTTGAAAGGGATCTGTAAAGTTGATATGTTATTGCCTACCACTTAGGGTGACATGGTATTATAATATTCTATTAAAAATTGCCCAAGAATTGCAATTCTATAAAGACTATGTGTTTTCAATGAGATACTCACATTTTTGAGCAACATCTTAAAGGGAACCTATTCTATTACAAATCTCAAGCAAGGCAAATGATTTATTTATTTATTTATTTATTTTTTAAAGATTTTCTTTATTTATTCATGAGAGAGAGAGAGAGAGGTGGAGGGAGAAGCAGGCTCCCCACTGAGCAGGGAGCCTGATGTGGGACTCAACCCCAGGACCCAGGATCATGTCTGAGCCAAAGGCAGATGCTCAATCATCTGAACCACCCAGACTCCCCTTTTTTAAATTTTTTTTAAGATTTTATTAATTTATTTATTTGAGAGAGAGAAATAGCTACAAACAGAGAGAGAGAGCATGAGCAGTGGGGAGAGGGAGAAGCAGGCTCCCTACTGAGCAAGGAGCCCCATGCAGGACTCATCCCAAGATCCCAGGATCACAACCTGACCTGAAGGCGGACATTTTACTGACTGAGCCACCCAGGCACGCAGGGAAATACTTTTAAAATATGGAGTTTTCGGGGCACCTGAGTGACTCAGTGGGTTAAGCCTCTGCATTCGGCTCAGGTCATGATCTCAGGGTCCTGGGATCAAGTCCTGCATTGGGCTCTCTGCTTGGTAGGGAGCCTGCTTCCCCCCTCTCTCTCTACCTGCCTCTCTGCCCACTTGTGATCTCTCTCTATCTCTCTCTCTGTTAAATAAATAAATAACCTTTTAAAAAAATGGAGTTTCCAAATTTGAAATCTATTAAACAGGGTAAAGGTTTTATTTGATTGTTTGTTTATTTATTTATTTATAGATTTTATTTATTCATTTGAGAGAGAGAGCACCCACAGAGGGAGAGAGAGAAGCAGTGACCTTACTGAGCAGGGAACTCAATGCAGGCTCCATTCCAGGACCCAGAGATCATGACCTGAGCGAAATGTAGAGACTTAACCATCTGAGCTACACAAGAGCCCCAGAAAAGGTATGATTTAGTAAGAATCTTACTGAATGAAATTTAGGGAGTGTCAAATAATGATCCATGCTAATATTACTTAAAAGCAAGATCTTTATATCTCGGTGTTATTTAAGTATTCACTCTATCCTGGCTGACAGGGGATAAACTGAATTGCAAATCTGCCAAAAACTGAGATTTATACAAAAGAACTTGACATGAGGAAACAGAATGTGGTCAGAAAATCTCATGGGAGTACCTGAGTGGCTCAGTAGGATAAGCATTCAACTCTTGATTATGACTTAGGTCGTAATCTCAGGGCCAAGAGATCAAGCCCCAAGTCAAGGTCTGTACTGAATGAGATCAAACCCCAAGTCAGGGTCTGTACTGAGTGTGGAACCCGCTTTGGATTCTCTCTCTCTCCCCCTCTGCTGCCACCCCCACCCCTGCTCATGCATTCTCTCTATCCCCCCCTCTGTCTAATAGAAAAAAAGATCTCATGAAGAACAGTGAATTGAATTATATCTTGGAAATTTCATCTCAGAGCTCATAAAATGAAAAATGTACATTTAGTTTTCTCTTAGCTCACCTAGAGATGTACACTATAAAAAATTCTAAGAATAGAACATTTCATTGGTTCTATTTTATTTTTTTATTTATTTTCTTTTTTTTAAGATTTTATTTATTTATTTGACAGAGAGATCACAAGTAGGGGGAGAGGCAGGCAGAGAGAAAGAGAAGGAGAAGCAGGCTCCCCGCTGAGCAGAGACCCCCAATGTGGGACTCGATCACAGGACCCTGGGATCATGACCTGAGCCGAAGGCAGAGGCTTCAAACCACTGAGCCACCCAGGCACCCCCATTGGTTCTATTTTATTAAACTGGAAATAAAACAGTGATTTAGTAAGGTTATTATAAAAATTCATCAAGGTTTTGCTAAGAGAACTGAAAAAAAATCATAGCACTCTCCAAATTATTAACTATATTATACTATATTAACTCTGATTAACCTATTGAAAGGCAGCTTGGTAAATAGCTGAAGTTTCCCTTTCAAACCTAAGAATACTATGTCCTATGGTGAAGAGAGTAATTATAAGCATCAGTTTTTTTAAAGGCTTTATTTGAAAGCGAGAGAGACCAGGAGGAAGGAAAGAAGGAGAGAAGCAGACTAGCCAATGAGCAGGGAGCCCTAATACATGTAGTTCAATCTCAGGACTGTGTATCACGACTTGAGTTGAGGGCAGATGCTTAACTGACAGAACCATCCAGACATCCCACAAAGAGATTAATTCAATGCTTAAGAATAATTAGAAATTCCCTCTATAATATAAAATCAAACCTTCAAAATATCGATATGAGCAATCAGTAATGCATTTGCCAAATAAAATGAAAAAACACTATTCAAAGAAGATAACTAAATCCAAACTCACTGAAATATATAAAAAATATATAAGAGAAGTAGTATATAATAATAAAATTAAAGGATAAAAAGTAAAGATGTCAAAAAAGAATGAAATACAGCTCATTGGTAGAACAAAAGTGGTCAATAGGAAAAGATATTGAGATTAACCTAATGTTAGAATTAGAAAAAAAAAAAAAGACTTAAGTACACATTTTAAGTAAATTCAAGAATTTCAAAACAATAATAATGATAATCATAAGATACATGGCATTAATTTAAGAATCAACAGAAATAAATAAATTGAAAAAACAATACCTTGAAATTAAACACACACACACACACACACACACACACACACACACACACACACACAATGTTATGATCTGTATGTTTGTGCCTCACCAAAATTCATATGTTGAAATCCAAATCTTAATCCTCAGGGTGATGTTATTAGGAGGGTGAGGCTTTTAGGGTTATCATACTTAATTGTGAAATAATGAATACTTTCCATCTTTCCCCTAAGGTAAGAAAAAACTGTTTGCTCTCATTAAGTATATTAAGTATTGCCTTGGATGTACTAGCATCCAGTAACAAATAAAAATAAATGGGATCCACCTGGGTGGATCAGTGTGGTTAAGCCTCTGCCTTCAGCCCAGGTCATGATCTCAGGGTCCTGGGATCGAGTCCCGCATTGGGCTCTCTGCTCAGCAGGGAGCCAGCTTTCCCCTCTCTCTCTCTGACTGCCTCTCTGCCTACTTGTGATCTCTCTTTCTGTCAAATAAATAAATAAAATCTTCAAAATAATAAAAATAAATAAATGGGAGAGATATACCATGTACATTGGATGGAATACTAAATTGTTCCTTTTTCTCAAAATTCATGTATAAGTGAACTATAACCCCAATTAATTTTCCAATGTGCTTTCTTTTGAGAATTGGATAGTGTGTCCTAAAATTATATGGAAATAAAACTAGTCAAAACAATCTTTAAATAGAAGAAAAAATCTAGAAGGCTTATACTACTTGATTTCAAGACTTTATATAAAGCTATTGTAATCAAGACAGTGTGGGAGTATGGAATTGATAAAAAGATAGATATAGATTAATGGAATAAAATAGAGAATCCAGAAATAGACACACATATTCAAATTATTTGGCAAAGACATCAAAGCAATTCAATTGAGAATTGACAGGCTTTTCTACAAATAGTGCTGAAACAATTAGCTCAACAAATTAAAAAATGAACCTCAACATCTATCTTATATTATGTAATAAAAATCGGTTCTAGATGAATCATCAGCCTACCCTTGGAGCCTCCTTTGGAATTGTATGTTAACTTTTACATATATCTTGGGCTTTGCAAATTCATGCTTTTTCTTGTTTAGATATTTCTTAATTTTGGAAATAAACCAGACAACAACAAGAACACCTTGTATCCAAGCAAAGGATAAATAACTTACCTAGCATCAGTCAGACACTGTCAGACACTGAAGGTAAGATTGATAAAAATTTCCTTCATGCTAGATATAGCTCCAGTAAAACAAGACTCTTAGCTACATACCCTATTTCAAGCTGATATATTTTGTCTATGACCAAAACACATAAGATGATTCAACCTTTTGAAGACAGTAAATGTGGCTATCCCAGTAGAGCAAGTTACGGATACAGCAGTGAGGCAAAAGGTTCTTTTCATCTCTCTCTTTTCTAAGAGAAAATGTTTTAAATATTTGTGTTTGAAATCTAAACAGTTTTTGTCTCCACACAGTTTTCAACATTGCTGCACTGTTTGATGACCAGAGTCATGATATTATTAATGTTATTTCAACTATATTTTTTTAATATTTTAAAACAAAAAACATATTGAAGTCCCACTCGAGATTATAGTTTAATTGCAAAAGTATGAGCAGGTGGTGGGTGCCAGAGGGCAGTTCTCTAAGAAAGAATTTAAAAGCTTTCAACAAAATGAATTATCAGAATAGAACTTTGGCTAGAGCTCTTGGTATCTTCATCTCCATCTGTGAGCATGAAAATATCTGGTTCCCCTGGTGCCTAGCTTAGTTAAGTAAGGGAATACAAAACTGGTAAACCAAATAAACTCAGAAGCTTGAAAGCAAAAGCAAACAGAATGAAATAATTATAGAGAAATCAAGGACTCATTTCCAATGCCAACAAAGACAAAAAATTACAAAATGAAAGAAGTGTGAGAAATGTTGACAAAATAATAAAAAAATAAATAAACTGGAGCTTATCTTCTCCTCCACACATAGTTGTTTTTTTTTTGTTTTGTTTTTTTGTTTTGTTTTGTTTTGTTTTAAAAAAGGAGCAGTGGATGTGAGATGATTGTATACAGTGAGGGGAGAAAAGACACTGAGCAGAAGGGTTGCTCCCAATGGAATTATACAAGCAAGAAACTGAAAACACTGGTTTTGTAAATGCTTAAAAATATTTTGCTATTTTGCTTTCCCATTCTTTTCCCACCTCTACTGCCACCCATTTCACCTCTCATAAAAACATCTTTATCAGCTTTTGTTTTCATTATGTGCAGCAAAAGCTGGGAAGAATAGTAGGAATGATTATGTGAATGAAAAAAAAATGGTCTCTATTTTGACCAAGTGTGACATCACTTTCCATATTCCACTGAGTATGATTCAGAAGGCAGGGGAAAAAAGGGGAGGGATGAGACTTAATTGAAATATAAAACGAAGAAGAGATATAATGTGTGTAGTTTCTGTGCGACAAGGATTGAAAGTAAATTAAAAATAATTACAAAACAGAAAGCCTTTTATCAAATGAGCCATTTCTGGTTTTGCCCAAGCATCATGAATAGCAATGTAGAGCAGAAGTTGCTTTTTATATGTAATGTGATACATTGGAAAATATTAAAAATCTAAAGGCATGTCCTTAACTATTATATAGGTTTACTGACATGGAGTTGATATTTTGAGATATCTTTCTCACTCTACAACTAACATTGGCTCAGAATTTTCTTACACCCATAAGTTAAATGGTTGTTCTCAACTGAATCAACTTCTAATTCATTAACTCTAAGAAGTCATAAGCAAAACATGTCTTTTCAATGACAATTTTTGGAAGTGGTAGTGGTGGTATTTAGTGGAGTTAAGAGTAACTGAACTTGTCCTTGACTCTTATACTACTTACTAGTGTGAACACACCTATGCCACAGATTCCTTATCTGTTAAAGGAGGAAGCTGGATATGTGAACTAAATGGTATATGAGCCAGGGCCTGTTCCAAACACCTAACATACCATGATCAGCAAGACAGGTGATGTCTTTATACCAGAAACCTAAATTGTTGTAAATGAGTAAGGCAACAAATAAATGAATAAGGTGACTTCATGGTGTGGTATCTGCTATGGGGGAAATCAAAGCTAACTTTTTTAAGAGTGACTAAGTGAGGGAGACATTTCCAGTTGGGTGGGTATGGAAGGCCTCAGTGAAGAAGTGACAATCGTCATGTCCCTACATGGTATGAATCAGCCAACTTAGCTTCTAGGGAAGACCTTTCCTGGTAGATGGAACATAATTTACAGAGGCCCTAAAATGTAGAGTTGTTTCGCTGGTAGGAAGAAAAAAGAAGGTTGTGGTGGTCAGAGGAAAGTAAGTGAGGTAGAAGGTGGTAGGAGATGTCATGAGGTAGAAATGGCTTCCTTGCATCGGGCCTTGGAGACAGTGAAGGATGCCTTATTTGCCCCTCCCTACCCATTCTCTACCCTCTTTCACCTGTTCTGTGCATCCAGAAATCTTAACTGGATAAATTGCCATAGTGGGTTGATTTATTCTCTCCAGTTGTTTGATCAAATAGTCACTCTAGGAGGAGATCCAGAAGACAGGAGGAAATCAAGGTCCTTGTATGCATTCACTTCAGCTACTTTCCTACTGCGTCAGCTACATTTCATGCAGGAAGCCCCAATCCCTGTGAAGCTGGCCCCACATACAACTACTCTTTCTGGATTACTGTAACTCCATTTCTCCAAGGCCAGGCTTGATGAAGTCTCTCTCCTGTTTCCATTCCTGGAACGCTCTACTATCCCCTGCTGGTTTACTTGAATTCTGACAATACCTATAACAATAATCCCATTATTAAATTATCTTTTTAAAAAATATTTTATTTATTTATTTGACAGAGAGAGATACAGTGAGAGAGAGAATACAAGCAGAGGGAGTGGGAGAGGGAGAAGCAGGCTCCCCTCTGAGCAAGAAGCCTGATGTGGCTTTAATCCCAGGACCCTAAAATGACCCAAGCTGAAGGCAGATGCTCAAGGACTGAGCCACCCAGGAGACCCAGCAATATTCAATCATCTTTTATTTTATTATTATTATTTTTTAAGATTTTATTTATTTACTTGACAGACAGAGATCACAAGTAGGCAGAGAAGCAGAGAGAGAGAGGAGGAAGCAGGCTGTCCGCCGAGCAGAGAGCCCGATGCGGGGCTCGATCCCATGAGCCTGGGATCATGACCCGAGCCGAAGGCAGCGGCCTTAACCCACTGAGCCACCCAGGCGCCCCTCAATCATCTTTTAAATGCCAAGGTTGAATGAGTTCTCTGTTTCCTGCTGAGACATTCTCAGGTACAAACATAGTCAAGTTTTGGGTTTAATTATAAAATCTACATTGTGGGCAAGATGCACAAAATGAGAAAAATATGATTATTTATAATTGAAAAAACACAACGCATTCCTAGTTGCACTATGGAAAATGAGCTATCAATATAGCACCTTTTTCTTGATCTCTTGGCTAGTGACCAACAGTGGATGGGCCAGGAGGTTGTATTTGTGGTCTTCAGACACAAACCTGAATTTTCCCAATAAATATCTTGACTCTGCTTTTTCAATGTCCTGACTTGAAATACCATAATGACATATAATAATAAAAGTACCACTGACAGTAAAAGATAAGTAGCAGATAGTCAAGAAAAGTTTCACTTCCCCAGGCTCAAAAATGCAAGATGATAAAGTGAAAAATATTTTTTGAATTAATTCTGCTCTCATAAGCATCCCTTTGCAAAGCTGTATAAACAGAAAAAAAATTTTAAAAAGCATCAGTTGTCGGAATACTAGAAGGCATTTGCAAAATGGACTACTAGAATGCTTGAATTTATTACACCTGAAGTGTTGCTTTCTGCAAAGCATTGTTAAATCCTCATTTCTTCCCCTAAAGAAAGGGAATATTGAATTTTTTAAGACAAAGCATCAGATCTAAGCATATACTTCATTTGAGAACTATACAAAGTTTCTCTTGGGACAGCTCAGATCTGCTAGTTTCTTCAGCAGAAGATATAAATAGGAAAATTCTCAGTCTGAGTCTAGGTTTGTATAAACAGTTAAAATGTGTGAGCTGTTCTCTGAAGCTCTAGCAGAAAACTGCTTCTAAGATAATGCATTGTTATTTACACAAGAAAACCGAGGCAGAGTTTTGAACAAGAATCTGATGATTTTGATCAGAGTAGACATCTAGTAATCAGATTATCTGAATAATTAAGATCAAGATTTAACTATTCCATTAGCATTTGTTTTGTATTTATTTATATTAAACATTTTGTAGATGATTAGTGTGAGGAAAGGGAGGCTTGGTAATTTTCTTTTCAAATTGATTTGTGTAGAGAAGGTATATGAGGACAGGAAAATTGTTAACTCTTTACCCTATTAGAGAATTTAGTCATGGCTTTAAGAAAAGTCAGTCAAATTTACATATTGCAAAGGAGAAATTTAATAAGTATATAGAAAAGTAAGCCATGCAGCATTTTTACCAAATCCAAAAGCCAAAGACCTTTTTCTCTATTTATTTTAAGTAATACACTTACTTTTCATAAAACATATGGTTCTATTGTCAATGAATTCAATGAAGCCATAAGCAAGGCTAATGGAAGGACACGTGAGATTCTGTTACTGACAGGTAAAATATTTGTTCTTGAAAGGGGTAGGTGATGCTGATTACTTATAAGTAAGGATGTAAGAAATTAAAAAGTTTAATCTTGGTCATTTGGCAGGTGAAGGGTATCTAGATGTAGATATTTCAATAAATCACATTGTTTAGCTTACACTATACTGAATGCTAATGAAAGTCATGGAGAATCAAGAAATAAACAATAACAAAAACAGCAACAAAATGCATCCTTCTTTTTCCCAACAGCTCTGTATACAGTATATTTCCTTGTGTATAAATCTTCCCTCTTTGGGCAATCAAGCAATCTAATCTTCATTCTCAGACTTCACAACTTTTTCATTCTTATTGATTCATTGTTTCATTCAAGAATTATATTTGTGTGGTAACTTCTAAATGCCAAGATGACATGAAGTAATGATATACTGATTTTTAATGCAGAGAAATGATTTCCACTTTGAAGAGAGTTAACACTCTTTTTTTTTTTTTAAGATTTTATTTATTCCTTATGCTCCACAGGTAAGGGAAACCATATGATAATTGACTTTCTCTGTTTTGGTGCATAAACGATGAATCTTGGAACACTGAAAAAAAATAAAACTACAATTTTTTTTAATTAAAAAAATAATTTTTTAAATTTAAATTTATTTTTTTTAAATTTAAAATTTAAAATTTATTTAAAATTTTAAATAAAAATCATTTATTTGACAGAGAGAGAGAGCACAAGCAGGGAGAGCTGCAGAGAGAGAGGGAGAAACAGGCTCCCTGCTGAGCAGAGAACCCAATACCAGGGCTTGATCCCATAACTCTGGGATCATGATCTGAAAGACAGATGCTTAACCAACTGAGTCCCCCAAGCACCCCAACACTCTTTAATTATCAACTAATAACATCATAAAAAGAAGCAAAATTTGAAAAAAATAATCTTAGAAGCAAAATAAAAATCAACTGTTATTTTGCACTTACATCATATTTTGAGTTATTTTTGGTTAGGCATGGAGAAAATGAGACACTTAACTGGAATGTTTAAACTAATATTTGTTAATATTTACTAATATATTTTTACTTACACTTTCATTTTTTTTCTTTTATCAAGGTTAAAGAAGACTATTATAAAACAAATAATTATGCTGAAATGTTATTATCAGGTATGACTTCTAAACTTTGTCTTACCTGGATGGTTTAAGTTAATTTCAGGGCTTCAGAGATAGGGTCTTTAGTTATACAAAAGTTAGAAGTGTATTTTTTTCTCAGCAAGAGCAGTGGTAAACATAAACATACATTTCTTATAGCGAGAGGGATTGATTGTATCAGTTCTCTTCTAGAATGAACTAAACTTAAACATTTTTTTTGCCTCTCTATACCCTCTCTAAATTATATATATATATATATATATGTATATATACATATATATATATTTAATATTTGTTAATTTACTTTATTTTATCTCAAGACACTATTAGCAACAAGATTAACTTTCTATTAATTGGCATTCCCTAATGACCCACTTTCTAAATAGAATATTAAAAAAAAATCTCAAAACAAATCTCTGAAGTATAAAGGCAGTGACATTTCTAAAGCATAGACTCCTCTTCTGCTCTAGGGTGTGTTATACCCACGAATCTCATTTTGGTATAGATTTGACTTGATATGGATTAACTGCCCTTTAATCTGTTTAGGCTCTGGTTGTTGTATTTTCCACCATTCCTTTGAAAAAGTCAGATAAGCTTAGGGACCCCGTGCTGTCCTTGAGAGTGTAAATTAAATAGTTACTAATCAGAAGGAGGAAGAGGAGAGGGAAGGAAAAGAGAAGACAGGGAAGAAAACAGTTTGTTGTTGGTGTTGATTTTAACTAATTCTGGGCCACTGTAGGCCAAAGGTAAGTTCCTGGAAAGATACAGGACACTCCATTCTAGAAACAGCAAGAGGTAGGGTCCTGTGTATGATGAATGAGGCCCCTACTTTTCTGGGTAGGTCAGCCCCTAACTAGAGCCAGACATTGGATGACTCAGCCCCTTGCCAATTCATCTGAGGCCAGCTTCACTCTTGAACCTGGAAGCCCCACCAAACAGAACGTTAGGTTCTCATGTTTGATCACTATCTGTTGCATGGATATTTTCATAAAAATAAAAATACTGACTAGCCAAAAAAAAAAAAAAAAGAAAATCAGATTTTTATATGTGATGAATTTCTAGTTATAAATAAATAAATAAATCCTTTATTTAAATTTTATGTGATTTATAGAAAAATGAATTTTAAGATATATATTCTGTAACTAAAAGTCAAAAGTACAAAAAGGATAAAAAATCTAAAGACACAATATTTATTTATTTATTTATTTATTTATTTAAAAGATTTTATTTCAGAGGGAGAGAGAGAGAGACAGGCAGAGGGAGAAGCAGGCTCCACATAACCAGAATACAGAGGATTTTTAGAGCAGTGAAAATACTCTGTGTCATACTATCATGATGGCTACATGTCATTATGTTTTTATTCAAACCCACAGAAGGTACACCACCAAGAGAAAACTCTATTGTAAACTATGGATGTTGAGTAATTATAATAAACCCATCTAGATTCACTAATTGTAACAAACGTATCACACTGGTGGGGGAAGTTCATTATGAGGAAGTCTAGGGAGGTACCTAAGAAATTTCTGTTCATTCAGCTCAATTTTGCTGTGAACCTAAAATCCTCCTAAAAAGTAAGATTTTTCAATTAAGACTATTGAGAAAGTAAATAATTCTCTGAAGTTTATAAAAAACTTATGGTTTTGTGCATCACTTCAGAGAAAAAGAACTCTTATCAGAGTCATTGAACCAAGAGTGCTTTGTAATATAAAGGGATTTTTATAGCAACTGTTATAGTTTTAAATAGAAAATACTGCTGAAAGCTAAAAAAAGAAAAGTAATAATAATAATAAAGCAGAGGAATCAAAAAGCTCTCGCAGTAGAAACATTGTACTATTAATAGTAATGCTCAGTTTACAGAAATTTAGGGCTTTGATAAATCCACTCCTAAGTTGTTTGTGTGAATAACTACTCTGTTTTGACAACTAACATAAGTCATTTGAAAAGCTCATTCTGCTCACACGAATTGTGGATTTTTCTCCCTGTCATTTTGAGTTGCTGCCGGGAAAAAATGTGGCTGCTAACAAATTCATCACGTAGGAATTTTGAGCTTTGAACATATTCTGATTTCTCCCTTTTTTGCTTCAATGTTTTGAATATTGGTTTCAAAAACATCCCCTATCCATCAGCCATCCTTATATGAGTGCGTTTGTATGTGACATTACAGTTCTGCTCAACTAGTAGTGACTTGTTCTCTCTGCCCCTTGAATCAGAACAGGCCCTTTGACTTGATTTGGAAAAAAAGAATGGCAGGCATGGCATGGCATTCCGATTCTAGGCCTCTGGAGGCCTTTGGGGCTGTCATTCTCTTGGAATTTTGCCCACTTATCCTTGAGAATAACAGGGACTGGCCAGGTTTAGGGTGAGAGACTACTATGGGCAGAGCTGACCCTTTCCAGCTAAGGTCATCCTAGACCAGCGAGATCCAAATGGTTCATTCCCTGAATGTGTCAAAATCAGCCAAGTAGGACCTAGATAGAACTTTCTAAAGACTCACTCTCTTGAGAAAGGATACGATAATTATAGTTTTAAAACTCGAAGTAACAAGTTGTTTACACAGAAATAGTTAACAGATAAAGAGTCTCAAATAAACTGTTGACTTTGATGCTATTAAGTCTCTCATTTTTTTTTAAGATTTTGTTTATTTATTTGACACAGAGAGAGAGATCACAAGCAGGCAGAGAGGCAGGCAGAGAGAGAGGGAGAAGCAGGCTCCCCACTGAGCAGAGAGCCTGATGCGGGGCTCAATCCCAGGACCCTGAGATCATGACCTGAGCCGAAGGCAGAGGCTTTAACCCACTGAGCCACCCAGGTGCCCTAAGTTTCTCATTTTTTTTATAACAAATATTTGTTAAAATCCACCAGTGCCCAGCATTCTGCAAGGTACTCTCGAGGAAATAAAAATTGTGTGAGGATAAGCCTCTAACCCAAATTAATGTAATTCTTCGAGGAGGACAATACTGAATGGTTTAGGTATGCTTTGATATTTACACAGGGCTTCAAATTTCTCTGATCCGTGACAGTTCTCTCATTGTGAATCTAGGAATACCACCAGACTTGACTTCCATTGATCTTTAGAAATATGCACATTAGAACAATATTCTCATGGGAGGAGAATCTTAGAAAACAATATATGTCCTTAGATTAAGACTAAGCTAAAATAATCAATACCTCTTTTAAAGGTATTGATCTGAAGCAAAAATTTATTAAAATTACCTTGTATTAAATGTGAAAAAATTAAGGAAAATTGTTATAGTTTATTTCATTATTCAAAAACTTTAATCTTTATGTTACCATTGTTTGAATGTTAAGTATGACCCCTTTCTTTTGATCATCCTGGTACCAAGAGCTATATTTCTCATCATTGAGAGGATGCTGAGACTTTTTTCCAGGAAACATCTTTCATGCAGTCAGACTTCCTAGATAAACCCCCATTTCTGCCTACACAGATGCAAAGAGACCCACATTAAGACCCTGGATCATTCTACAACATATTCAGTAGAAGTAGAGACCTTCCAACCACCTTAAAAACAAAAGAGTTAGTCTTGCAAAAAACCCTAACATGCCCCCACTAGAAAGTATTTGTGATAGAAACTGCCTCCATTAAGTTGTTCTACTTTCAACTAGTGAGAAGAGGGCAAGGGAAATAACACAAGGATAGGAAGGAGGGAGGTGTGCATGTGTCATGGAGTGTAGACAACAGGGCTGGGAGTAGAAAATACTCAGGTTAGTCCAGCTCTCATTTTTACCCACTGCAGAGCAAACCAGAGAACTTCTCTAGTCCTCAATGTGCCCAATTTTATGGGATTTCTATAAGAACTGCATGTCACAAAATCTAAAAGATTCTTAATATTCATAATTCAAAAAGTATTGATTATATAAGCTTTTCTGAAGTAGATTCTTAAATTTATGTGCACCCATCACCCAAATCACAAAATGTCACACACAACGCAGCAGAGTTTAAACTAATTAACCAGAAACCTATTCCAGGTGAAATTTTTTAACTGTCTGTTTTATTTAAAGTTGAATATCATGTGCACCTCTT
Source organism: Taxidea taxus jeffersonii (assembly GCA_003697995.1). Classification (NCBI taxonomy): domain Eukaryota; kingdom Metazoa; phylum Chordata; class Mammalia; order Carnivora; family Mustelidae; genus Taxidea; species Taxidea taxus. The sequence goes on from ML103853.1 coordinate 110,743, forward strand.
AAACACACATACACACATGTATATCTTGCTATATAACCAAGGCCTAAGTTTAATCAGACAAATGAATTGTTTTTTTCTTCCCATATATGTATTGTTTTTAACAATGAAACTGCTCACTTTCTTCAATATGCATTAAAACAGTCCAGATCACTCCCTTTTATATCTTTGTCATGTTACCCTAAGTCACCTCTTCAACATTTAAAGGGTAGAAAATTTTGAGAAAATACTAAAGTTTTTGATGTAATGGTTGAAGGGGGACAAGTAGGAAACATGGCCAGGAGAAGGGACATGTGCATAATTTTGAAGGGATCTTAGGAAAATTTTGCACATTCTTGGAATTAAAAAGTATATATATTGCTTACTTCTGGTTGATTACTATGGTTATTTAAATGTATACATAACTTTGTTTCTTCCAAATTATTCAGAATATCTTCTTCCTAATTCTCCTTGTCCTTACCATTGTGTTAAACTGCATAGTGATTTATTAAAAAAATAGTGTTAATCAAATGAAGACTAGAAAAGTGAGCAGAAACTTAGTTATACAGAGTATATTAAACTTGTAGCATCTATTTGAGTGATATTTGTAATTCCTAGTAAAAGAGTCCCCATGGAATTGTTAGGAATTTATTTTACTGAGTAGATTTTGCTCCATGTAAAAACAGGAATTTAAGATCTAATTACTCTATAATTTAAGGGGCAAAATTCTTTAAACCTTGAGATAAACCCTGGATTACATCCCTGAGAACTGAAGAAGTCAGCAACAGAGTATGTATCCCAGAATGAACGTAATTTCTCCGGTTTCCAACTTACTACATTTACACATAAGGCACCCTAATAACCAGGGGCTCTAAAGCAGAGTATAAAATAGTTATTAATGTAGTCAACTATACATAACTATTTTCTAAAATGACTTCTGTACACCATACAATTTATGTGGTTGTAGACATCTCATGTATTATGTATCGTACACGGGAAGGAACTTTTCCTGAGTGCCATCTGCATTCTGGCATTTTTTGAGGTCTTAACAAGGTCCTTTATAATACAGGGGTGTGGTGAATTGACAGATTTTGTGCATTTTAGAGCTTTTGCACAGTATTTTCTGTGTTCATCACTATATAAGCTTTCAGGTTTAAAATGTGAGCTAACAGTTCACAGTTCATCTTGCTGTGCAAATCAGCACATTAAACAAGCCTGGCAGAAAAGCCTGAGAGGTAAATAGGTTTTCTATCAAAAGCACAAGGTTTTCTATCAAAAGCAATGGGATAGGGGTGCCTGGGTGGCTCAGTGGGTTGAAGCCTCTGCCTTCGGCTGGGGTCATGATCCCAGGGTCCTGGGATTGAGCCCCAGGTCAGGCTCTCTGTTCAGCAGGGAGTCTGCTTCTCCCTCTCTCTGCCTGCCTCTCTGCCTACTTGTGATCTCTCTCTCTCTCTCTCTGTGTCAAGGAAATAAATAAAATATTAAAAAAAAAAAAAGCAATGGGATATAGGACTTACATAATGATTTGACCTAAAGGTATGAGTCTAAGTTAAGAAGTACAAAAAATGCCCTGAACATGTTCATATACTTGCACAATAGATTATGAAAAGTAAAAGAAGACAATCAAAAAATCAAATCAAGAATATTCTGTTCAACGTTAATGTCAGTGTAGGTCTGACTGCTATAACAAAAAGTTAAAGACTTTTTGTTTCTCTCTGTTTTAACAATCCAGGCAGGTGTTCCTAGCTGGTAGGCAGCTCTCCTTCATTTAGGGACCCAGAGTTCTCACCTACTCCCTTCACTGCTCCACTGACCTGCGTGCTCCTGTTATCATCCACACCATGAAGGCTGGTCTGTTGGCGGCAGGTGAGAGAAGAAAGCGTAAGGAGGCAATCCCACTCAGTTATAGGTTCAAGCATAAAAGCAGCACACTTTTTCTACTCTCATTCCATTAAGAACTCAGTCAAATGACTACACTGACTTCAAGAGAACTGGAAAATGTAATCTCTCACATGCCCCGTGTCCAGAAAGAAGAGTTGGGTCAACAATCATCTCTGCCACACACACCAGCAGGTTCATACTGATGCGCTAGTAATAAAATAGGTAGGTGCTTCTAAAAAAATGTTAGTCCATCAAAAAGAAGATAAAAAAAATTATGACATCTAGTTAGCACAATTTACAAACAATTTTTGTCAGTCATTGGGCTGACATCAAAATGCCATGGGATGGACAAGAGAAAAAGCAGTGACTGTTAGAACACAATTTCATAAACTTGGAGAGTATTTATGAATACAGCATCAGTGTGAACTAGAAGAGATTAAGGATTCAATAGAGAGATGGGAAGAGGAGAGAACTCAAGTCGTTAAGTCCCTTTAATTAGGTATGTGTTTGAGTGGGTGACCTCTCCCAACCTCAGATTTCTCTTCTGTATGTAAAATGGCAAACACGCCCAATCTAAGCAGTTCCAAAATTGCTTTACTTAATAAAATTAAAACAAGATAAAGTGTGTGAAAACACTCTGCAAATCCACATAAACTCATGTAAGGTAGTGCATAAAATGCTGATATTTTTAATGATTGTCATTAAAATTTTGAAAAAATAGTTGAATTGCATAGGGTATTATTGATTAAGTGGTTTAAATTTTAACACAATCCCTTTATCACATTTTTGCTTCATAATCAATAGCTTTTTTCTTCTGTTTTAAAAATTACTAAAGGAAAATAAAATATTAGTACTTGCATTAATTTATTTTTTATAGGTCCTTTGAAAAAATAGCATATTAAATGTTTACTTCTAGCATTACAACATTTTTAAACATTATTGTTAGTGCATCTCTATCAGAAAAGAATTTTAAATTTATAGTATGTGTGTGGTGACATGTGTATATAAGTGTGTGTATATTTATATATGTACATAAATATATATATGGGATTATTATATATCATAAGATATCCCATTTATTTAATAAGAAATAAAAGTGTTAAACTGGTGAGATAAAAATTAGAAAAAAATTTGTAAAATTTTATTTTGTTTTCTAGGGATAGAGAAAATTTTTTTTTCTTACTAACATATTGTTAACAGTTAGCAGTTAGCATAATAGGGGAATTATGATTAATATATTATATGTCATTAATAATATATACTATATACATATATTAATGTGTTATATATTATTAATCTTCACCCCATTATTTTATATGGGACCAGGTATGTTGTTAAATTTTATATTAAGAAGCTTTTAACCCCTTCTTTTCTTCCTGAACCACAATGAATAATCTTGCACGTATGTGAGTATGTCACCCTCTCACATTGTTACCAATAATTTTATGTCTGCATTATTAATATACTTTAACAAATACTATCTATATATATTAATAGTATGTATTAATAATGATATTGGGGATTATGTTATAGAGTTTAATTCCTTCCTAAAATATTGTCCTAATACTGTAGGATACAGGTATTCAAAAATCTGATTCTAAATTAAAATTTTATGTAGTTGTTAGTGGACATGACAAAATCACAGAGGGAGACTAACCATAAGAGACTCTTAACTCTAGGAAACAAACTGAAGGTTGCTGGAGGGAACTTGGAGGAATGTGGTAATGGGATGAGGGACATTCTAAGAGCACACATGATGTAAGGGGCACGGGGTGTTATATGCAACTGATGAATTGCTGAACTCTACATCTGAGACTAATGATACATTATATGTTAACTAACTGAATTTAAATAAAATAAGTAAAAAAATTGTTAGTGGATATGAAAATTTAAAATGATAAAGTTACAATATTTATTACACAAATAATGATGGACACAGAAACATAAACAAACACACACACTTAGGATATAGTCCATTGTTATGGAAGTGGATATAAATCCATTTTCCATTATTCATTAAGATGATAATTTTCAACTAACATATTGTCACATCTCATTAGTCATCATTATTTTTCCCTAACAATCAAAGGATCTCCTACTAGTAATGAAGAAAAATTAGTCATTTTTTCACTGTTCACTTTTTTGCATCTTAGTATGATTTTTCTACCACAATGTCTGTGGGAGAATCTTTTTTAAGGCTGTTGTTCATTTTGGGAAGAATATCCTACTTCGAACTAGACATTTTCACTTATGTAGGTAAAGAGAAATTGTAGTTTGTGGGAGTACTTTGAAAATAAGTGAAAAGTGATAGCAGTTCTGTGAACTCTGTAATAATTAGGAATATCTGGGGCATTCATCAGACAGATTGAGTCCAAATTGAGTCCAGTCACCACTTCACTACTGCATGTAGGCTACAGGACCAGGTAAGATCTTATATTTTGTACTTGAAGTCTTAACCACTTTTTTAGTTTCAAAGTAAAAATATAATTAGAAGTTTCATGATTTTCTTCCTATATCATAATGGAAAATCTTTTATTATCCTCATATTAAGCTACCAGTAATTTATTTTAAATTACCAGGTATTTATTTTATTTATTTTAATTAATTAATTTATTTATTTTAGAGAGAGAGAGAAGGGTAGGGAGGGTGTGGAGCAACAGAAGGAGAGGGAAAGAATCTTCAAGGACACTCCCAGCTGAGCACAGAACTCGATGTGGGACTTGATCCCAGGACACTGAGATCCTGACCTGAGCTGAAATCAAGAGTCTAATGCTTAACCAGCTGAGCCATCCAGATGACCCTTACCAATAATTTCAACTCCCTCAAAAGAACCCTCAGATATGGTATCCTTGTATAAATTTGGATCACATATTGTAATAAAAAAGGGAAAACTTTTATTAACTCTCAGATATTGCGTGAAATAGAAAATCCATAAATCCAAGGTAAGTATTTTTTTATATGTATCATAAAAGTACATGACTACTTATACTCTGGATTTATTATGTTTGCTGAAAAATAGCTAACCTTGTCAGAGAAACTTTTAACATTTTCTGAAGGGTTCTAGAAAGAAATGAAAATTACTAAGCCAGGCAATTTTATTTTAAGGTTGTGAGCTTGCCTGGGGAAAGAAAAGACATGGAAGAAAAGTGTATGCATATTAAGATGTCTGATGCATGAAAACTTTTGATTTCTTCCTTGCCAAAAAATCAGGATTCAAAATTACATTATGTATGAAAACCTGGAATATATGCATTCACTCATTTGACTATATTTTCATAAATCTGCAATCACAAATGTCTAAATGATACAAGTTTTCCATATCATATTTGTAGGAAATCCCAGCCAGGATATTTTATTCTTTATTTGGAAGAGAAAAATAGCTAGACACATCTTACTAAAAGAGCTAAATATGCATGCCATTTTTAAGAAAACACTTTGTAGACGATCATGAGGTCTATTTAAATGTATGGAATTTATATATATGTATGTAGAGAGGTATGTATGTCCTATTTTCTTCAAGAAAATAATTACTTTAAAAAATAAAAATTGTTTTATAAAGTATATTAACAGGTGAAATAGTAAACATTTATAAATACCTTGTCATAAAGTGCTTGCTCATTGCAATGATTAAGCAAGACTGGAATTATTTGGTTTTTGTGCAAAAACCATATGATATTCTGTTTAACCAGTCTATGGTTTCTCAGCCTCAGAACTATTGATGTTTTAGATCTGGTAATTCTTCATTACAGGCCTCCATCCTGGACATTGTAATATGTTTGGCAGGATCCCCATCTTCTTTTCACTAGATGACAATAGCACAAAATGTCAAGAGAAATTTTTGTTAGAATTGCGTTGAACATTGTGAATTGTATTTCCAGTGGGGCAAACTGCCCCTGTTTGAGACATATCAAACAGCAGAATAGCTGACATCAGAGCACTTCACCTTGTCCACATTTGTTTTTCTATGTGTGTACATACACAGAGAGACTAAAAAGAACATTAAAAAATAATCAAAGAGAACAGCAATCTATTGGTCAGCAATATAATAGAAACAAATAAAAAAATAACACATGAATTCACTTGCATATTCATGAAGCAATAATCACAAGAAAATTTGTCCTTCAAGAGCTAACAGATACTTCATCAGAAGAGGAAATAAAGCAAAATAAATAAATAAATAAAATTAATAAAATAATAATAAGAAGAATAAATTTCAAACATTATCACCTGGATACATCTATCGCTACCACAGTAGCGATCCTTATATAGTTAGTGGACATTTTGAAATATTAAAATTAAACAGTAAATTTAATTTTAATATTTCAAAATGTCCACTAACTATATAAGGAGAAAATACAATATTGCAGTGAACATAAAGGGGTGATGATATGCATGTCTTCACATGCCATGCTGCTGAAGCTAGAATAAACTAAGTATTACCAGTCTACTAAATAATACATCCAAAGAAAGTCTAAGAAAAAGCATTTGCATCATACCTCAAGGGTAAACTCATAAATAATAAATGTTCTGCAATACTCAAATTTTATCAATATACTTAATAATAATCTGATTCAGTGGCTAATTCTGAACCCCATTTGGTGATACGCTACTTCCTCAGGAAAGTTCAAGATTCTGCACACCCAATTACTCCTCAGCCACAACAGCTCCTTTCCTCACTCCTTGCTTAAGGAGAAAAATCTGTAGTCTGAATCAAGGGCAAAAAAGAGTTTTCAAGGGGTTATAGTGAGACCACCATAGTAGGATATGAAACTTTTAGAGATAGGTGTAAATGGGAGCCAAAAGTTCACTTTATCTGTGGGCTAATTTCTCTTTCCCTCACTGAAGCTATAAAATTGAGAAGGGAGGTTTTTTTTTTTTTTTTTTTTTACTTTATTTAAGCTTTATTTAAACATATGATGTAACCCCACCACCCTCACCCAACCCCTCTTCCCCCCACCCCCCTCAGTTTGTTTTATGACATTAAGAGTCTCTTTTGGTTTTTCTCCCTCCCGATCCCATCTTCTTTCATTTTTACTTTTCCTACCACCTTAACTCCCACCCCCGTTGCATCTCCACTTCCTCATATCAGGGAGATCATGTGGTAGTTGTCTTTCTCCAGTTGACTTATTTCGCTAAGCATAATACGCTCTAGTTCCATCCATGTCATCGCAAATGGTAAGAAGGGAGGTTTTAAGGGAAGGCCTGCTTCCAACATCTTTAGGGAAAGAGGACAAATGGATCATCAAACTCCCATGAGGTCCTGATCACACACGCGCTACAACTTCAGTGCTGTCTACAGACTCATGACAAGCACATGCTCCAAAATGTCACTTTTATAATCAATAACTCTAACATAGGCTCATGGTTTTGAAAATGGAGACAAAAATTTGTAGAAACTAGAAGTACCCTTCAGGCTACAAGAAGGACTCAGATGTTAAATGAAGCAGGAGAGAAAGACATCACCACTTTCAACAAACGACTTTAAAAATCATTCGCCTGCATATTTCTTCATGCCTCTTCCTTATCTTTCCCTTCCTGTCTCATTTACTTTATATATACTCTCTTTCACCTAACTAGTCAAACTAGAGAGCTGAAGAAATTTTTGCTACAAACAAGGTCTGTTCCTTTTTTGATCCTGGTTTCCATCTCCCTGAAGAACTCCCATTTTCCCTCCACTGCCACCTAGATCAAGTGCTTTGCCTTAGTCCTGAGTAATGTGGTCATCCTTGGTGACCTGAATATTTCCATGAAAGTTTTGTTTCTAACAATAGCCTCCCATTTCTTTTGTCTCGTTACCTCTAATGACTTCCTTGGCCACTCCACCTGAGCCAATTGCAGCCATGGTCATAAATACTCCTCCTCCAAAATCACATTCAAGCTTCCTTAGATCCTATGGTTTGTAATTCCAGTAACATGCCTGAAAACACACAGTGAACTAGTTCTTATTGAGCCATCTTTGATAAAAGACATTGTAGCTATTGATGATGATGAAAATGATGGAATTTTATAATCCATTGTGGACAAGTATAAAATAAAATAAAATAAAATAAAATAAAAATAAAGTGTAAAAATCTACAAAGACATACAGACTATAAGACATCAAATCTTATTAGTTTCAACAGATAAAGTATTATCAGTGTGCTATAATATTTATAAACATTTATTTCCATTTTCTGTATATTGCCATAGATTGGTAGCAAACCATTTGAAAGCCAGAAACCAGTTCGTGGACCACAGTTTAAGTAGAATTGCATTAACTTCTCTTCCCTTTATATATATATATTTTGCATTAATCTGGCAAACTCCAGTTCCAGATGACCTGTCTTTCCTCATGCTTCAAATGGAAGTTATCCCTCCCGAAGACCAATCTCTTAACTTGTGTTTTGGATCCTATTTAACTTTATCCAAGAAACCTTACACGATCAACCTTTCTTTTTTTCTCTTTCTAATTCTCAACTTGTCACAATTATCTGGATCCTTCTCATGGCTTTGTTTTCATTTTTTTTACATGCCCCCAACATTGTTCATCTTAAAAAACAAAGTTTTCCTTCTCTCTCTCTCTCTCTCTCTTCCCCTTCATGACCAAACTTCTTAAAAATGTTGGTTCTTTCTGTATCTGACTTTACCACCTTAATTCCTAGCATCACTCCACTTGATTCTATTTCCACTACTCAACTAAAATAGTTCTTTCTAAGGTAACCAAAATTTCAACTTTTATACTCTCTATAAAGATTTAAAGATTTAAATATATAAAGTATATATAATACATAAAGTATATATTATATATACTATATATAAATATATAAAGTATATATTATAGAATGTATAATATATAATATCAAATATATAAAATATATAAAGATTTTATATCTTTATAAAGATTTAAAGTAGTATGCAGTACTACTGATTTCTTCTTTCTAAGAACCCCCCTCCCTCCCGCTTTTTGGAATCTCTGAAAACCTACTGACCTGCTAACCTAGCTCTTTTAATTTATTTCTTTGTGGCACATTTCACCTTTACCTAGATTATCAAATATTGGGTCTTCTTCTCCATTTTCTAGGCTTTTTTACACTTCATCTGCACTCCATACCTATCCCATCAATCCTAATAATACCCCCAAATGCTTGTGAATTCCAAATTTACTTCATACTTAATCAGTTCTACGGAAAGCTTTATTTTCACATTTTAATGTATCTGATAGGAGAATGTATCTTACAATAGATGGGGCTTCATATTTTAATTGAGGTTTTTTTTTTCCTCAGTGACATGAATAATGTGCATCTTAAAATCCATTGTTTCTTAGATTTACTATAATACAGCTATAACCAATTTATTCTCCCTTCTGAAATCCAGACCCATAGAACTACTCATCATTTCCACTTGAATGTCTACAGTAGTCCTCAGCAAAAACCCTGTTGTTGGAACACATTGTATTCTATATGAATGATGAACCCTGGGACCCAGTAAATGGACTCAAACTCAACATGGTCAAAATTGATCAAATGATCTTCTCCTTCTTCCATGTTCATCCACCTCCCAAACACCTCAAAATATGATATTTATCTAATGTTCATTGTTCGGTAAATGCCACCCTCACTTATCCATATACATACACCAGAAATCTAAATGACAATCTTTATATTTTTATCTCCTCAAATCAAGCATCAAGTCCTTTTGATTTTATCACCTAAATATTTCTCTAAATACCCTACTTTTCTCCATTTCCACCAACCCGCTCTGGGGCAAGTGGACATCATTCCACCTAGAACTCGGTAATGGCCTTCTAACTGCTTTGGCCACAGCCATTTGGTCTCCTTTCTTATCTTTACTGTAGCCTGTGGTCAGGGTAATATAATAATGCCACCCGTGTTTAAAACCCATTGCTGCCTTCCCATTGCTGGTGTACTTCTGGAAGGCCTTGTATTTTCTGGCTATTTCCTGTTAATCAAGCCTCACCTTGCATTTCAGTCTTCCTTATTTTCTTAATTTCACTCATTATATCACCAGTATATAGTACAGTTCCCAGGATATCATAGAAACTAGGTAAATATCTGCTAAATATTTGTGTCAAGATGGTGCTGGTCTAGAAAATCTTCCCAGTCTAAGCATATGTGTGATCCTAAGACCATGTCTTCAAAAATACATATTGCTTATTGTATTTATCAATGGTATAGGTTTCCTTCAGAAGAAAATTATTTATTAATTATATTTATTTGTTAAATTGTTGTATTTATGCCTTGATTTTTTAAAAGTTTCCAAACCCTCATGATTGTAAACAAAATTACACAATTATTTTAATCACTGTATATTTGTTTTAAATTAAAATTTAGGATACGTTGTAATCCTTTTTGGAATAAGAGCTTTAATTCTATAGTAGTTGTTATGAAGAGTTATATTAAGAATTTATTGGTTTAATGCTGACTAGCAAGTGTTCTCTGCCATTTCTATATTCTCAGGTTTATTTCAATTAGTATAATATTCTCATTAATTTAAGACATACATTGGGGGGCCTGGGGGACACAGTTGATTAAGAGTCCAACTCTTGGTTTCTGCTCAGGTCACGATCTTAGGGTAGCAAGATCAAGCCCCACATTTGGCTCTGTGCTTAGCATGGAGTTTTCTAGAGGTTCTCTCTCCCTCTCTCTTTACCCCTCCCACTTATGCTTTCTGCCTCTCTCTCTAAAATAAATTTTTTAAAAACCTTAAAAAAATAAGACATATGTTAAGACCCAAGCAGTCAATTTGCAGGAAGGAAAGGAACTCAGATGGGTCAATTAGGATCTTTTATTAAATTAATATTGGAGTTTTCTATAGCAGAATATAAGAGGATGCTATTATGGAGATACTAATGGAATAGATTAAACTATGGCTTTTATGCTTTACACACTGAGTATATTTTCAACTGACAACTCTTCATAGAAAGAAAGTTGAGCTTTAAAAATATTTAGTATACTGTATTCATTTATACATAGAGCAATTTACTACTTGGCATAAAATTAAAAAGAGTGCCTGTATACTTGGTTAGTATGTAACAAGACACAGGAACAAGCTTGTAGAAACTTGATAAATACCATGTGTCATTACATGTTTCCATTTCACTTTTTGTAAAATGGAAACTAACTCCATAAAAGATTTTGAAGTTTGTTGTTGTTGTTGTTGTTTTAAATCTATGAAAGTAGTGCCACTTTTGATATCCAACTAGAATTAACTGAAGGATTTTAAGATATGAAGGTTTTTTTTTATAATAATGAACTAAATTACTTCTTAATCCTGTCTTTGGCTAATGTCTATGATTATACTAATTTTCTGGAGGTAAAATCATCTATATAATGAAATTCCCTGGGTCTCTTGGGCTTAAGATAATGAGCAATGCTTCTACACTTTGCAAATGCATTATGTTCACAAACAGCATTAACAGTTAATCTTATGAAAGTTTTCAATTCTTACACTTGTAACACACTAAAATAATTCAAATTGTTTTACCCTCATAACAGCAAATTACATAAAATTACTCTTCAGAACATTATAAAGTGTATTTTGAGTTAAAAAACTAGACATTCTGATTAATTTTAAATATTATTCATCAAGATCATGTGTAAACTCTGTATCTACATCTTTGTTGGTCACATATGTATAAATATATTATTGAATAACCTACTTATTTCATTCCCTGAGTATTTTCATGTGAAACATACCTGATAATAAACTCATTTTTATTTCATTTTAATATAATATACAATTACTTCTATTATATAGTTTGCATTCCAGAAATAAATAATTGGGGCCTCACCTTTATATTTGTTCTATGTGTTTGTTTTCTTAAGTCCTAAATATTCAGAAAATAATGAATAACTTCTATAAGAGAATGTCAAAATTCAAGAAAATAAGAAAGATGGTAAACTTTGTTATTATTCTAGCTACAGTTTGGAGAGAAAGAGTTGAATGCTTCATTTTGGTTTTAGAATAAACTATTCGTCTCTTATATTTAAACAAAACAGACTGGATTCCAATGTTAGAAAGCTGACACTGTAATTAAATCAACATATGATTCTATGTCTCCTTCCCTTACTAGTTAGAAACCATTAAAAAATGTATAATGATATTACAGAGTATAATATTACATATTGTATGTTTTAACAAGATTTTATCACTCTAAAAGTATAATTAGTAGAAGTATATTAAGGAAGTCATTACTTAGTATCTTATTACTTATCAGAAACAAAAATTATTACTCCAAACCTAAACATCAACCTATATGTGTATAAAACTTTGCAACATCAAAAGAACCTTCTGAAAGGATATATTTTATATTTCTGGGTACATGTATCTGGAAGGCAAAAATTAATAGAGGATGAGAAATTTCAAATTTATCTTTAGCATCTTATTATTTTACTTAGTAAAAGATCACAAGCTAATTACATAAAACTCAGAAATTAGGATTTAATCACTGTTCATCAGAAAATGCAAATCAGGTTTTAATACATTTCTATTTAACAATCAACCACCTATTAATTGTATTTCTTATACTATTTTCTTTGTTGTTGTTTGAGAGAGGGAGGGAAGAGCAGAGGGAGAAAATCTTAAACACGGTCCATGCCAAGCACAGCGCCTAATGTGGGGCTTGACCTCACAACCCTGAGATCATGACCTGAACTAAACTCAACAGTCAGACGCTTAATGGGATGCCTGGGTGGGTCATTGGGTTAGGTGGCTGCTTTCAGATCTGGTCATAATCCTAGGGTCTTGGGATGGAGCTCCACATCCTGCTCCCTGCTCAGGAGAGAGCCTGCTTCTCTCTCTCCCTCTGCCTCCTACTCTGCCTACTTGTACTCTCTATCACTGTGTCAAATAAATAAAACCTTTAAAACTTAAAAAAAAAATTAAAAAAAGAAACTCTTTACCAACTGAGCCACCCAAGCTCCCCAATCTCTTATAAGATTTTTAGAAACTCATTTTTAATTGAGGATTTAGAAGCAAAAAGAACAAGTGTCTTGGATGTAAGGGCAATGTAGCTATGATATTGATCACCCCATTGATAGTCAGGGTTGATTTCAGTGATCTGGCTGGCTAGGTATCTGTCCCCTTCCTTCCTCACATCTCCAGTGCTTCCCTCCTGAAACTGCATGCTAGATCAAAGAGGATGACCATCCATGACAGAGGAGGACTGTTCTCTGATCAAGAATATATGAGTAGCTGGACTCCCCTGATACAATCTCCAAACAGGCTCTCAAGGTCCATTTATAGAACATAAGGGAGTCAAGCATCTAAGACTCCAGACACATTCAAACATCCAAATGAGGTGCTGCAAGTGGCAGTTTGTCCTTCTTAAAAAAAGAAAGAGAGAGCAAAGTTCTTGTATAGCATGATGATATGTGAAAAATGTCTTTTATGCTTCTCTTGGTTTATATTTCTCCTGAGAACATAAGCACTAATTTGAACTAGCGCAAAGGGTGATGAAGTGTTTTCTTATTATAGCCTTTAAAAATCTTTTTTCTGCTCTTAAAGAAGTGAATTTTCATTTTCTGATCCAGACAATATTGCTGCTACAAATTCCTGCTAGTTAGATAGAAACTGAAGACCTCTGAGAAAGTGAGCTGCTCAGAATGAAACCAAGGACCTTGGCAAGGCCATTCCCATAAGCCACCAGGCTTGTCACTAACCTCTGCTTTACTCAGCTTGAGTTATTTCTCTCTGATAGAGATCATGAGTCTAGTCAGTATCTGTCTCTGACATGGTGCAGCCAGGCCATATGTAAGAATATGGCAGCCATTTCATTTCCAGATATTGTATTTCAAGGCGGGTATGTTAGGCAACTGAAACAATACTGGTCCTCTACAAAGTGGTTAATCTTCTCTACTTTATTATTGGAAAACAAAGCACATCTTACATTGACATGTTGTACTGATCTTTCATAAAGTCTACTGTACATCTGTAGTTAACCATAGAACTTGAACTCATCTCACCTGAAGTAGGGTCCTGTACTTTTTCCTTCTTCTCTTGAACATTGTCTTAATGGGCTCTGTCAGCATAGAAAATATAACAATGTTACTACAAAACCCTTCCAAATCTCCTAAATCATGAAAAGTTACCTCTCAATATAACTTATGCATTGTCTCAATTTTACTTCATTACTTATCCTCTGACAGTTAATTGTTCTTTATAATATATGTTAAAATTGTCTTAACCAGGCTATAAAGACTGTTTTCCAAAATAGCTAATATACTGAGGATGTCTACATTGTGATTGATTGGGAACCTGAGAGCCTCCACTGACCAGAAAATTATCCCAGAACACCAGGCTAATCATTCTTTATGGATAATGAACCTAGTCCCAAGCACTGCACTATGGTCTTCAGGTTAATCATACCATTTCTATTTTCTAGCATATATCTGATATATATTGAAGGAGAAGTTCTATATATCTATATGTATATGGAGAAAGATATGTATATGGAGAAAGATATTCCCCTAAGCACATTCTCTATATCTTTTTGTTATATTCTTATCTAACAATATAAAATATATTCTTATACAACATATAATATATAGTATATTCTATATAACAAGAATATACAATATATATTCTTATATAGCAAAATATAATTATATAACTAATTATATCTCTCATATTCTTATATAACAAAAAACTTTAACTTACAGTCACTGGGTGAATTTTAAAATAATATTGATAAATTTTATTGCCTATAGCCATATTTCTTTATATATATAAAATGCACTGAGTATGGTAAAATATACCAGTCTCCTTAATTATTACTGATAGAGATGGTTCATCCTTCTAGGTGACAAGGACCACTGCAATTACAACAGGCATACTCATCCCTTCATCTTCTTAGATTGCATGAGTGAGTTAGGTCCCACATAGACACTGGCTTATAATATATGGCCCAGGAATAAGGAAGAAACACATCTGGAGAGGGAGCACATGCTCATTTTTAGATCCTGAGTGACAGGTTGGTTAAGTTTGTTCTGAAAGAAGCTTAAAAGGTTTCCAGCTCTAATATTCACCCATCACAGAGTGACAAAAACCATATTGTGTCTATAAGGTGTCTTCTTCAATTAAACATGCAACATCCCTGGGAATGCTATTTCCCTAAGCAGGCTCTCAGTACTCCATTGGCCTTGTTGGCATCAGATAACATTTCTGAAAGTGGTGTGAAGCTCAGAGAAATACATGCACAACTGGATTTTTTGTAAAACTGGTGATAGGAGCAAAGTTGAGAAGTCAGGGTCTCTTCAGGAGAAACAAGCTAGCATTTATCGAGCCCCTACTATGGTGCCACAAACTTTATAAATATCCCCTACAAGATTTAGAAGCAGGTATTTTGATCAGTTATTTATCTCTTTCTTTTAGAGTGTAATTCATCCAAAAACACATTTTTGATAAGCATTTGCCATAAGACTCAATGAAAGTTGGACACTTGTGAAGGATGGAGAGGTAACTTGACCTTAAGAAGTTTATAAACAAAGGGAAACGGGACACTTAAAGAGGCAGTGAGTGCTATAAAACATAGGACAAGTGACTCTACTATCCAGTCAGTATCACAATCAATGCGTGTTACCCAGACTGGTGTCATTTATACTCTGTGAACTCATTTGTAAATTAAGGGCAGACATTGGTATGGAACAAAAAGGAAGTTGGACAATAATTAAATACTGAATCATATCCAAAAGCCTAATCATTTTGGGGGTCATTCTGATAATTCTGATTATTCATACTTACTTAATTTTACAAAGGTTTTGGTCCCTGATAGTTTGGAGTTTAAACAAAGAAAAGAGTAGTCTTTCACCACCCCCTATTTTGAGAAACATTAACCCCATAGAACTAGGGGCAGAAGAAAGATAACTAAGAGGAAAGACCAGTTCATTTGATTTGTGAAGCATCAGAACTCATGTTCTCTTCAATAAGGCTGGTGAAAAAAAGGCAAGAGTGGTTCAAACGGGGATATCATCATGTGAAAAATAAGAAGAACCCAAATTTCAATCCCTTTTCTAAATCATGGCAATTTATAAACATCTGAGACAAGATTCAAACCCAACTTTAAAGATCAAGTTTGGGCTTGTCCCACTTTCCTCAAAGTACTATAAGGAAATTGGTGATGGATGAATGAATGATGCTTTCCCATCCCATGGAAGTGAGTTTAGAGTCTTGCTTTGAACTACAATGTTTCTCTAGGACATAACTTAATAGTTTTGCTGTTTCTGTTAGGATTAAAATACAGATCAAAAGAAAAAGAGATGAGCAGGAAAGAAACCAATCTCCAGAGGAAGGGGAAAAAAAAAAAAAGACCCTTACAACTGCCGAATTTCCCTGAAATACAGTTTCTGACACACTAAAAACCTTCTTGGTGGTTGTACCCAGGGTTAGTTTTCCCATTGTTCATGGTACTTTGTACCATCTAAAGTATATAAAAATCCAAGAAACATTTCAATTAATTTTGTATAATACTGTATTTTGTGAATATAGTACTAATTTGGTTCCAAATGTTAATTTTTAATGTTGTTTTAAATCTCATGTACTAATAGATTTTTTTTTTAATTTTATTTATTTGACAGACAAATCACAAGTAGGCAGAGAGGCAGGCAGAGAGAGAGGGGGAAGCAGGCTCTCCGCTGAGCAGAGAGCCTGATATGGGGCTCGATCCCAGGACCCTGAGATCATGACCCGAGCTGAAGGCAGAGACCCAACCCAGTGAGCCATCCAGGCACCCCACTAATAGATGTTTTAAGGGAAAGTTTCATTATCTTTTATTTAGCTAGGGCAAATCATTTTTTAGACTTATAGTACGCTATGTGTTTCAGAGACCACCCATGCATTTTTTTCTGTGGATTGGCAAGATGCCATTCAGATATAAAATCCATATACCTATAATAAACAAAAATGTAACTTAATCATTGATTCCACCTGATCACGCAGTCCTTATCAGAATCATATTCAACAGTGCATTATTTGTCCTGACTCCTGCAAGGCATTAAGGCATCATTAACCAGAATGGAAATAGTCTACATCTGTAATCTGAGTCCCCAAATCAAGATGAAGAGATGATTTTATTCATTCTATGATAAGAGATTTCCTGTGGAGAAGTGGAGTGAGGGCAAGTAGGGAAAAATCCAGGCGTGGAATCAGGATCATAACCAGGACTGGGTATTAAAAGAAGGACGTATAAGTTGCAGCCCTCATTGAGGTGATGGTAAGAAAGAAGTGTCCCAGAGCTTCCAGAGTCCTTGAGGACTAAGGCTCAGGATCAGAGCAGGGATTTGGGTGAATTAGGAGTAATCATGGAATGTGGTGAAAATGAATGGCCTTTGATGAAGTGCCACTTCATGTGATGCACTTGGTGGAAGGGCCTGACCTGGTGATGGAAGTTCAGAATTCTGAACTGAATTCTGTAGACTGAAGAGGCCAGTGCTGTTGTCACCAACTACTGTGGGCGGGCTTTGCATGGACAATTGTCTAGGGCACTTGTTCTCAAACTTGAGCATGTATCTGAATGAATAGATGTGTTTGTTGACAATGCAGCTTCCCATACCCACAGTAGAGATTCCAGTTTAGTCTGGAGTGGTCCCAGGAACCTTTACTTTAACAAGGCTCTGAAATAATCCTAAAGGATATTTCTTACAAGAAAGCATGATTTAGGAGGTAAAAATGAGGTAAAAGAAGTTGTAGAAGCTACCTCCAAATTAGGAGCTTCGAAAGCTGTAACAAATATATAATCTAATAAAATGTTTCTTGAGGGCACAAATAGGAAGACGAAATTTACATTCAGTATCACTTCCTCTTAATTAGGTTATAAGATAGAGATAACATATAATAATACCTCCAATTTTTAGAAGCTATTAAGAAATTGTTGGGGCACTTGGGCAGCTCAGTTGGTTAAACATCTGACTTCATCTCAGGTCATGATCTCAGGGTGCCTGGGATTAAGCACTCTGAGGTGAGACTGCTTCTCTTGCTCTCTCTGACCCACCTGCATCCCCACTTGTTCTCTCTCTCTCTCAAATAAATAAATAAATAAGATCTTAAAAAAAAGGAAATTGCTAAAACTTTTTTGAAGTTTTTCAGTTCAGTTCATGGTAACCAAGATATTATGTGCATGATAGGTAATCAGAGAAAGAGAAGTTGATTTTAAAGTTAAAATAAAATGGGGAGGTTCAAATCCCAGTTTTGTTTTGTTTTGTTTTTTCTTATTGAATGTGTCATAATTTCTGTGCTATTTAACTGTTCTACATGTCATACTCCCTAGAGATAAGATGGAAATATTGTACCTGTTGAAAATAATTTATGTGAAAAATTGGTTGTGTATGCACAAGCTTCTATTGCTCTACGTGGGACATAGAAGCATTCCAGAATTTTTTAATGGATTGATGAATGAATGAAAAATATTTGGATGGTAGAAATTCCTTTTATGGAAATAAATAAAAGATTGACTAATTCAATGTGTTAGCTTCTAATATAGTTTTGTACATGATAGACAATTATTTTTGATTACCTGTTTTTTTTTCCTGTTTCCATTTTTATTTTTACCCAATAGAATCACCGGTGTAATCATTCTCTATTTCACCCTGCTTTGCTTTCATATCCTATGTAGCCTTTGTGCAAATCCTTAAATATACAATTCAAACATCAGCAGAGTCAAACAGGCTTTAGATCCACTGCTGTTTAACTAGAGAGAAAAATTAATAATTTTATGTGTCTTGAATTTTGAATATCCTTCCCATCTTCTTCAGTCCTTTTGTGAATCTCCAGAGTATGGACTACAAGTAGTCCACTGAAGTTCCCAATTACTGGGGCTGTCTTCCGTATTAGCCCTTCATTTGGCCCCATTTACAGGCATCACTGACTCATCTTGATTTCACTAGGAGTGCAGCAGAACTGGCATTTTCCTTGTCACATTCCATTTATTTCCCAGCACATGTTGTGGCATACATTAAGTTCATTTTCTGCAGAGTTGTTATTGAGGTGTAGGACCAAGCACAGTTGGATGGCATTGTGCTCTGCAAATGGGACAAAGATGAATAAGGCAGAAAAGAGGACAGGCTGGAGAAGGTGACTTACCCAATCTGTAAAGTACATTTCACGCTGTGGAGAGTCCCAGGTTTGTCCCAGAAGTAGAAGAAACTCTGTGACTTAGAGGAGGATGGCACTTTCCTATTTATAAGTGATTTCATTTATATAATTTAATATTCATGACAACACTCTGACAGAGGTAGCAATTTAAGGCTCGCTTTAGAGGCCAAAAAACTAGGGCTCAGAAATGTTGTATGAATTGCACAAAGTCAACACAGCTAGTAAATTGCATGCAGCACTTAATGTGAAATCCCAAAATTATTACATGTCTCCTAATGGCTGGGTCCTAAAGTAAATAAATATGTAAAAAGAAGGAAACACTGCTCGGGTCTTCAGTCATCAATTACCCCATAAAAGATTGGTTGAAGGAAAATAACATATGTAAAATTTAATATTAATGAAAGGGCACCTTTTTTTCCTTTTGGCTATAAATTCTTGACTTCACAGTTACCTCTGGTAACAGCTATAGGCAGTCTCTGGTCTTGAAATCAATACCATTGATGTACCATGACATCAAATCTCTGATCTTGAACAAATTTTGTATATTTAGCTCTCAGTCATGATGCTGAGCTAATGTTTAATTGTGATATGTCAAAAAATTGGAATTATGTGTTTGGATTTGGTTAAGTGACTTAGTTTTTTGTGCTCTACTCTGCCCTCCGAGAGGATTTCCCGTTACCATTTGTTTCAGGGCCATCCCTGAGTAGGACTGTGGTGTGGCATCACCAGATTTATGACTAGCTGTGACCCAGACCCCAGTTTTTTCTTTGTCTAACATTTAGTCATAAGAACCTTCCAGAATGCCATAGATGTAAACTGATAGAACAGCATCAATAGAAGAAGGGAGATACTATTGTAGTCTTGGCCCCTGTAGATGTCACACATTTACTTAGTGTCTCATGTCCAGTCATATAGTCTCCACTAAGACCCAGTTGCACACCAGAAGTCCCTTTTGAAATGGAAAATAATTTACTCTGTAAAAGATGTTCCTGAACCCTAAAGTTCCCTGCTTTGGTTCTTCTATTAAAACTTGTCAGACAGCCCACAGAACTTCCTTATCCACTGGATCTTATGTGTTACATGTACTAATCAGCACAGCAACTTGCATCATTATCTAGACTCA
This sequence comes from Taxidea taxus jeffersonii, assembly GCA_003697995.1. Taxonomy (NCBI): domain Eukaryota; kingdom Metazoa; phylum Chordata; class Mammalia; order Carnivora; family Mustelidae; genus Taxidea; species Taxidea taxus. The sequence continues at coordinate 130,808 of ML103853.1, forward strand.
AAACGAGTAGTCATCTAAGTCATGATCAACAACAATCTTACCAAATGCAGCATGGCATGTAGTGTCTCAAAATCCCAATGTTATATCTCTTTAACAATAGAGGTTAAAAGAAGAACAACTTATTCCTTCTCTTAGAAAGAATGTATTTGCCTGCCCTAAAATATCGTAATCCTCTAGACTTACCTTTGAAATGTCATAGAATGTATCCTCTATGCTCTGGCTTGTATGTGTTTTATTAGATAGCTAGACTGCGTATCGGTGTTGTTCACTACGTCTAGTTAGCAACATATCATCAATAGAGTTGATCACTTGATGTTCTACAGAATTTCAAGATGTTAAAATTCCCTTTGGACTATAGCAGGAGAGTTAATATAGCCCTAGAGCAAGACATTAAAATGGACTACTATATTCCTATGTAAATTCAAACTGCTTTTGATTTCCTGGTCAATGTGGATGTATAGAATGTTTTCATTAGTCCAGTTAACAAGTGCCAGAGGTTATATTGATCTTTTCCAATAAAAATTCTGCATTCAGCACAATAGCTGTGCTTTGAGCTACTATGTGTTTAAGAAAAAAGGTAAAATCTAACACACAAACACCTTTGATATCATATATCCAATCCTGCTTATAATAGAGACAGAAAAGCCTATGTCACCTTTTGTTTATCAGGGCATTCCCACAAGACCAAATGTTTTTTAAAGTATTTTGCCTTTGGAACATTTCTGAAAACAGATTTCACTTTGTAAAGTGAAAAAGACCCAATGTAAAAAACAAGCAAAGGTGGACCACCTCAGCTTAAATTGGAAATAGGGCTACCTTCACCCTGATAGTTACTTGGTAAAAAAAAAGAATTGGTGGGGAAAAGAGAAAGAAAGAAAGAGAGGAAGGAAGGAAGGAAAGGAAAACTAAGACTCTGAGAAGTACAATTAGAAACCATGGCCTTGAAGGAACAAAGAATCAAACATAATAAAGGTCAAAATCATCCCAGATAGCCAACTACCCAATATATGAATCTTATGAATTTCTTCTACAACATACCTTCTCGGTATTTATCTAGACTCTATATAAACAATTCTAGACAGCTAATGTTCCTACAGGGTTGAATTCCTTAATGTTCCTTCTTTCTAATGAACCAATGTTTAGATCAACACAATTTTCAATCTTAACCTATGTTCTAGAGATGTTACTGTGATATAGTACACACAATTGGCCTTTGCTGCCTTTTGAAGTGATAGGGATAAAAGTATGATGGATGTGATTTATAGTTTTGAAAAAGTGTTATGTGTTAAATGCCCCCCCCCCACAAAAAAATAAATTGAAGTCCTAACCCCTGGTACCTGGAAATGTTGACCTTATTTGAACATAGGGTCTTTGCAGATTTAATCAAGTAAATATTTAATCAAGATGACATCAGTATAATCCAATATACTTGCATCTTTATAAGAAGACAGCTATGGGGGCGCCTGAGTGGCTCAGCGGGTTAAAGCCGCTGTCTTCGGCTCCAGTCATGATCCCAGGGTCGTGGGATCGAGCCCCGCATCGGGCTCTCTGCTCTGCGGACAGCCTGCTTCCTCCTCTCTCTCTCTCTCTCTCTCTGCCTCTCTGCCTACTTGTGATCTCTGTCTATCAAATAAATAAATAAAATCTTAAAAAAAAAAAGAAGAAGACAGCTATGGAAGGGCGGAGAGAAAAAAGGAGAATACTGTGTGGAAATGGAACAGAGATTACAGTAAGTCATTTAAAAGCCAAGGGACACCAAGACTCTCTGATCATTACCAGAAGTTAGGAGACAGGCATAGGAGAGATTCTCCCACAGAGTCCCCAGAAGGAATACATAAGACTGGCAATTTGATTTTGAACTCTCAGCCTCTGGAACAGTGACATAACTAGTATGTTGTGTTAAGCTATTCAATTTGTGGTAAAGGCAGCCCTGGGAAACTAGTACAGAAAGAAAGCCTTTCTACCTTGGTACTTAAAAGAATGAATTGAAGAAATATATGGAAGTGACTGAGACAAACTTGGAGTTTGAAAGACTTGGACTTAAATACTCGTTGCATTACCTACTAGTGGCATGATTTTGGACAAACACCTTAATTCTAAAAATCTCAAAATATGCATATATTAAGTTGGAATTATAATAATAGAGCCCAATTTTTAGAACTTTGTGAGGTTAAATAAGTCAATGCATATAATATGGTTAACATGTTGTATGTACTCAATAACTATTAGGTATTATTATTATTACTACAAAAACGCATATGCCAAAGAAAGAGTGGGGACATCTAATCTGACATTGACTCATTTACTCCATAAATACTTATTTAGCAGCTTTTGTGTTGCTCGGGAACTACATTAGGAGTTTGGAGCACAAGCTGGAATGACATGAAATAAATACCATTAGTAGAGATTGTAGTTTATTTGAAAGAAACACTAAATTTTAAGCAAATAGTCAAAGGAAGAATTTCAGAAACTTTCAGATAATAAAATTGGTGAAAAAATAGAACTTTGTGGGGTGAAGGAAACTGACTTGGGAATATAGAGAAGGCAACTACTTTAGAGAAAGTGGATTTTGAAGACTTGCCTATTCTAAGAAAACATTTTTTTAACTTATAAAATCATTTTAAAAATGAATTTGTATATTTTGAAAACATTATTTGGATAGTCATATGTCCCAAATGGAAATATGTTCTATTTTAAATGAAGGGATGTAACCAGAAAAGATAACTCAAAGGTGGAGATAGGAATGAGTGTGTTAGGAATGAAACAATAGGTAACACAAGACAAAAATAATTAAATCAATGGAGCTTATAGTCTTTCTACTCCTTCTGCTTGGGGAAATTGGCTTTGGTTTAACTAACTGTGTCCCACTGAGGAGAAGGCTACTATTTTTAGAGTAGTAGGATTTGGGACAATCAAATTAAGAGATTGAAGAAGTAACCAAAACAGAAAAGCCATGTAGGTCTTGTCTATGAGAAAAAACAGAAAGGGTCGATCACTCTCCTGAGACTATTTCAAGTGGTGGGAGCCACATGAACATAGATGTCAAGGGTGTTCATGAGAGAGTGTTATGCCAGTGAGGTGAGGTGAAGGCAGAGGTAGATATGAGTGGGAAGGAACCCAGAAATTTATTTCCAGGAGTTATGAGCATTTAGAGAATGGGCAAGAAGACAGATTTTAATAAGATTTTCTGTGACTAAGTATTTCAGCATGTTTCAGACTCTTAAGAAAACCAAGTAAAACTATGATTTATTGTTCAGGGTGTGCTTCCATAAAGACATCATAAACTATGGGTAGGAACCTCAGGGACCATGGCATCTACAGGTTACAAAAACCTGTACTTCCTCCTCCTGACCCTAACCCATCCTTATCCATCTATTCAGATGATGACCTGAGTTCTCTGGCCTGCCCAATATCTCTCCTAATCCACCCCTGCCAAAAAGAAAAAAAAAAAAAAAAAGACAGTCCCTTAGAATTTAACAATTATATAGTCAATCAAATAAATACAGAAGAAAATCCATTTTCTTTGTGCTGAAGTATGAGTGAACCAGTTACTGTGAGCTGCTACTGGGACTCCATCTCAATTAAGGAGTTTCCAGTTTGTCCAGTTTAACCCCTGTCTGAGTGTCTTCGTGTCTGGCATCCAAATAATCTATTTCATAACTGTGCCCCAATTTTTGCAGGGGAGCAGTTTTATCCTATACTCTAGACTATCCTTTACTCTAAGCCTGGGACTGGCTTGGACTTCATGGTTCATTTCAACTCTTTGGCTCACCTTCTTTTAAAGAATCTTCATTTTTGCTTGTCCTTGCTTGTATGAAATTCCTAGAATAACCTAAAATCATCTGAGACTTCACCCAAAATTTACACCTTCCCTTGGCTACATATTTAAAGCCCATGCCTAATGTGCCGCCATTTTCTCCTTTTCCTGACCATTGATTCTTGACACCTTGACTGACTATGCTGAGTCCTTTTGGACCTTGGTCTCTAACTGCTGGCCCTCTAACAGTCTCCAGCCCTCAAAACTGTATCTTTTAGCCTTAACATTTAAACCATAGTCCTGTTTTATTTCCATATTCTATGCTAATGGCTCTAGCAAATGGTTTGCCCTAACCCAGAGGGCTTGAAAAATATGGGCTGTCTACTCAAACCCCAAACTATACCAAGTTTGAAATATGCAGTGGAAAATCAAAAGTGATTTTTTCAAGCCATTATTGATATCCAAAAAGCTTTAAAGATGAAAAATAAATACTGTTCTTATAAGTACTAAATTAGCTTTAATAGCAAGTTGATATTCCTTAAGAATGTCTATACCTTTATCATCCTAGCAAATTTCTATACTTAGAAGATGATTGAGTATAGGGGAATAGAATTCATCAATTGGTACTAAAAAGCCCTATAATTCCAAAGTCTATTGGCTTACTAAAACTAATTGAATGATTAAACAATTAAATTATGCTCAAATTCCTTTTAGTGATTTCTTACTCATAAGATCAAAGATGTTTGTTAGAAAATGTACTTATAATTAAAACATATATATCAGCATCACTGTCATTTAGCTCAGGCAGACAGCTGTTCAGCATATTCTCTGATTCCTTTCCTTTTTCAACTCTATTCTCTTTTGCCTTTGTAAAACATATTCCTCTTCTGAGCATGTTATACCTTGTATATTAACATATTCTTCATAAATTTCATGTACTGATGATATTCATATATTTACTATAGTATTCATTTATCCTTATTATTTTCTATTCCCATCCCAGGCCCACCATTTTTTTTTTTTTTTTTTTTTTACATTTCTCTGATGTGTTTCAATGGATTTCTTTCCTGAGGTCAAATGTAAGATGAATCTAAAGCCATTAAAGTGCTCACGTATTTGGTTATCCAACATCCTTGCAACAACTTTGGCCTCAGTCTTTGTCCAGGGCATATATTCACTGTGCCTCCTTTCATATATGCAACCATGTTCCTTTCTGGAGCACTAATAGTAATTTGTACATAACCTCCTCAAACTGCACACTTAGATCCAAGTTAGAAAGGGCAGACTCACTGTCAGTTTTAACGCTGTCTGCAGAGGAATATGGTGAGAGACAGCCTGTGCTTTGACTCTGTCAGCTCTTTAGGAAATTACATGCAAGGATAAAGAGGACGTCTTGCTTGCTGATAAAAAACATTCTCTATTCTCTTTTTTACTACCATGTATTGAATAACACCATAGGGCATAAATCATCAGATGCCTAATATAATAAATGAATAATTAAACACATGAAGTAAAAAAAAAATGAGCCTTTACAAAGAAGATTATGTTTTATACAGAAAAGGGAGAGGTATTTCAAAACAGTATACAAAGCTTTCTGTCCTGCAGGGAAACACAACCAGCAACAGCATTAAAAAAACTGTGGATGTCAGGAGGCAGGCTTCTGTTTCCACTGTTACATGTGAGGTGCTTTATTTGTGATGTCATTTATAGTAAGCCCTAGAGAGATGGTATAATTATTCCCATTTTACAGCTTAAACTGAGAACTAGAAAATGATTCACCAAGTAAGAAGTGGAATCTGGAGTCAAACAAAGTCTATTAAATCTAATAGCTCTTGTGTGGTTAAACCCATGGTAGAATTTATGCAAATAAAATGACTACTATAATTTTTATCTTTCTGAAAGCAAAGATCCAAGTGTCCCTTAGGAATTTTATATAAAAAAGCAGGATTTCTTAAAGTTACAATCATAGGGCATGAATGTCATAGACATAATGTTAATATAAGTCTATATATGTGTATATATACTTATTATATATTATACTATATATTTTAATATTATGTTATATATTATTTTATGTATATAAGCACATATGTAATACTATGTCTTTAAAACTTATGCCTTATAATTAGAACTTTAGGAACTTTGCTTATTATATACTAAAAGGTATTCTTCTTATAGCTTCCTGACCTCCAAGTTTGTGGTCTTACTCAGCAAATACATTTTCCCTCAATCTCAACATAAGATGCATTTAATGAAATTAATTTTGAATAGTTTACCATTATGATTCTCTGGTTAAGTTTCTTTGCTCTGTTTTTTCTTGTCTTTTAGCTAGTTATAGATTATCATCTTTAAGTTTCTTGAAGCATATATATTTCAAAACTAACAAAACATTAAATATAAAGTTACATTACATGAGCAAATGGGGGGGTAACATAAGGAAAGTAATAAGGAAACTTACATGTATGTGACACTCCTGCCATCTTGTGGGTTTTCTGTGTTATCTATAGCTCTAATTTAGTTTTTCTTTTCTTTTCCTTTTCTTTTTTTGTTTTGGGGCTTGGCGATTTTTGAAGGAATATTTTGAACATTTTGACTCCTATAGCATAAATTACTTAAATCTAAGAAACTCAATAATAAACAGACAACAAAATGTAATTTATTCTCAAATAGTTCAGAAAAATTATATCTGTACATATATCTATAATCTACACTATGCTAACACCTGTATCTACTTTTATGCTATGCTTATCCTTTTCAAGAAGAAGAGGAATAACTAATGATAAATAAATGTGGCCAAATGATAACAATAGAAAAATTTGGGTAATATTCTATTCTTATTCTTGCCATTTTTCTTTGTTTCAAATTATTTGCCGATAAACAATTTATCTCTTTCTTATTGTCTCTGTCTCATCTTTGTAGATACTACTCCAACAGTTAGTTACCTCCTCTCCGTGCTGCATTATCATCAGTGTTTTTCTAATGAATTAGTTTGAAAATTTTTTCAATGCCCACTTCTTCCTCCAACTCTTGCATACTTTCTTCTTGATCTTGTCAGAAAAAAAATTCGTCTGGAAGAGAGTCTATACTTGTTCCCATTTGTTTCCCCTCATTCTATCTTAAAACATTAGGTCAAACATAACATAATTAATAATTAAACTAAACCCCTGATCTTACTTTCTAACCTACCTTTCCAACTATTTTCCCATCTAATTAATGGGTATTCCATTATCCTATTTGGCCAAAACCCTCTGCACATGTATTGTCTTTCTCTTTCTCACAAAATGCACTGATCTATCAGCAGACTTTATTAGTTCTAAAATCAAAATATATCCAGAATCTTGATGTATCAACTCCTCCACTACCATCTTTGTGACTCAACCACCTACCTGCTGGGTTATTTCCATAAGCCTTCTAACTCATCTACTAATCTCAATCCTTGCTTCTCTGAAATTTATTCTCAGCTCAATCCAGAATAATTATTTTAAGTAAGTGAGATCGAGCCATTACTTTATCCAAAACCTTTAAGGGCTTCACTCTTGAGGACCCAAAGTTCTTACAAAAGCTTACCTAACCCTTTAGGATCTGACCATCCCCTTAACACTTTTCCCTGCACACAATCCCCAACCCCCAGCACTTATCTGATGACTTAAACCCTGACACAGAAACTCCTCTCTTCTAGTCCTACTAGCTTCCTCACTATAGTTCAAACATACCAGAACACTCCTGCCTTAGTGCGTTTGGACTTCCTTTAGCATCCTTATTATTTTTTTTTTTTTTCTAACGATTTGCACAGATGCACTTTTTTAGAGCTTTATTTAAATATCACCTTTGTGGTGGTCAAGTTTAAACTCATGACACTGCATCATACACTCCAGGTGCTCCTTATCTTGCTTCTCCTATTTTTTTATCACAATATTCCAATACAAGCTACATATTTGTTTATATCTATTTGCCCATTCAGGATATAAGCTTTCTGTGGACAAGGACTTTGTCCTTCTGGTTGGTCTAGAACAGTGACTGGCTCATTGAAAGCATTCAATCAATATGTCTACAAGGACAATGGAATCCTTTTCAAAAACAATTGCCCAAATTGTTTTTTCTGATGATTGAAATCAAAATAAGTAGCTATATGTTTATTGTATCATTGCTTAAAATATCTGTAGACTGCAAAAAAATGGTTGTATTGTAGTAAACATGATATTTTTCTGACAGAACTTAAATTTATTAATTCTTCCTCTGCTCCTTGGAAGTATGAATCTTTTCTAAAGCCTCTTGGCCAGTTTTACAACCCAGCACTGTCCTTCTCAAGGACTTAAGGGCTATCCCTTTGAAATGTAATCATCAAGGAAGATAGGGCCTCAATCTGCCAGTTTGTAGGATGGTAGAACTTATTTTCAAAGAGCAACCTACTCCAGGTTGGAAAAACTACCTCCTAAAGATAGAAAAAAGTTTACTTTTGCTTTAGGTAAAACCAATTAGTAAATTATGATGGCCTATTATCCCAACACTCACCCCAGCCTTTATCTCAGAAAAGATGATTATTAGGACTGAGTATTTCCTCCCTGTCCCAGTCTGCTGGCAGTAGTGTTAAAATGAAATCAGTTTCCTTGCTCATCTTATTGATGGAGAAGGATGGCTCACCATAGGACACTCCTGGGAACTACTTAACAAATATTAACTTAACAAAGTTATAGGACTGGTCAATTGAAGCTTACACTTCCTTAAAATATTTTTTTTTATTTCTGAAATTAATATAAGTGCTCATTTTTAATAAAAATGAAAATTATTTAATCTATATACCATAACCTACATATGAAATCTAGAAAACACTAAATTATATATAGCTATGTTGAGGAAAATATGTTTTTTCCAAGTTCCTTCGTTTTTATGTCTGGCACTTAATGAATTTGGTCATAGAGGAATGAAGTTCCTAAACCCATTCTCATCAAATTATTGGTGAGTGTTTTGTGAAAGCAGAAAGTACATGGATTCTGTATGAAACTCCCTTGATAGCTGGAAAATTGAGCAGTTCAGATACTGTTATACTACTTTTTTTTTTCTCTCTCTCTCCTACTTTTTCATCCATCTTCAATATAAACTCCAGTGAGATTCTTTTAAAATTTTTTCAATTATGTATTTATCTCTGAAACTATCCCTCTAGCCCTGTAATCTCCACTTCCCTTTATATCACATTCACTTACATTCAACTATTTGATTTTCATGCTCAAATCCTCTGAAGTGAATGGTTTCTTCATATTTCATGATGTGATATTGTACCAGTGCATTCACAACTTAAAATTGAATTTTCCATTTTAACTCTATAACACTATAAGTGCCCAGATAATCTTCCATCTATTATTATTTCTTATTCCCTTAAGGTATTAATCATTTTCAAATATCCACTCCTCCCAGCTTTCTCTATTAGATTTTTATTGTGATTTATTTATTAACTTGCTATTGGCCATAAATTAATTTTATATTGCTTTCACATAAGGGGCAAGGAGGGACAAAGATGTAGCATTCAAAATAAGTAGACTTAGTTTGTTACTGATGTAGATACAGAAAAAATACACAAGAAAATAATGTGTTCTACTTATTTTATGCTGTTATGTTTAAACCTGAAAATGAGAGCTTTCATTCAAATAACTTATTACAAATTACCTATCACCTTGGAGGTCTGACTCCACCAGTTTTTCTTTCTGCCACTTTCAGGTTTGAAGTGTAAAGAGGATTTTAAAATGGACTAAAGGATTTAAAAATAATCAGTGTTCTGTGTCACCTATTCAAGTTATTTGTGCTTTCTGTGTCTTTGAGCTATTTTACAACTCTGTAAATGCAGAAAACTGATAATGATACCAATGAATTTGTCCACAGAAATGCTAGACTGTTGTGTCTAGTAGAATGTGATTGATTATTGCTTTGTGGATAGACCGATTTTTGAATATATAAGCAAATTCATTTCAGCATCCCCCACTACATACAAATGTGACATTTTTGGCTCACTTTAATTCAATTGAATTGAATTCAATTAAATCATTGACATATTCATTTCATATTTGTATGAGATTCATGACTATGCCCTCTTTTTAAACGTATTCTTTAAAAAAAAATTAAAAACAATGCCTTGCCTAATGGTAAGACAAGTTGCTTTGACTTAAGAAACATGTGAACCAAGCACTGTTTAAAACCTCCTTCATGATTCAGATAATAGGGATTCCCTCCCTCTACCCTGTGCCAAAAGGTAAGCAGATCTCAATCCTATTACTATTAGGAGAATATTCCAATAACATCCAATGTTTTTAGTGTGTGTGCGGGCCCACATGCTTTCAGATGTTATTGGAAATTATTAAGAGAGACGAAAGAGTATTTTTTAACAAATAACCCAATCACACAATCTAATAAAAATCCAATCAACATTCCTGTCTTCACCAAAAATCCCCACTGAAATATTTTCTAGAAGTCATATTTTCTTTTTTATCCTTCCCACAAAGCAACCAATCCTGCCCAAGAATTTTCTTATGTTTACCTCCATCAAATGTCTCTAGTCTTTATTATGTAGCTTCAATATTCAGCCACAAAATTTGGAGCAAGCCCAATCTCTAGGATTTGGAGGCTGCTTGCATCCCATTGAGAGCTAACGTAAGCATCTTCCAACAAAATGCAATATTCCTGACAGTGCTGGAATTCATTATAGTTTACAGCAATTAACTTTATAAAGATTTATCCTTAGTTTTTATAACATATACTCCATCATTCACATCAATAGCATTTATTACAGAAGCCATACAAATACATATCACCAGCCAGATTAAAAAAAAAAAAAAAGATTACTTAATTTCCCAAAGCCACAGAATGGTTGTCAAACTAACATTTATGTTTTTCATAAGGATATTTACATTGATTTTTTTATAGAATTCAATAAAACACTTTTATTAGCAGAAGAATGTTACCAAGAAATCCTGCCCTCTTTCCTTTGCTCTACTGCCTCTCCCATTCCATTCAGTCTCTGTTTGTCAATTCTGCCCTACAAACTTCTCATAAAATCTACTCATTCTTTCTATTCCCCTACCACTGGACTCAGGGCACCTGAATTTTATGATCTGGTTTCCTATAAATACCTCCCTCACTCCTCACTTTCTGTTTCTGATGATTTTACAGGTTCTAGTTTCCTAAAGCATATAGTCCAGACTCTTTATGTTATCATAAGACTCTTCTTGTCCTCTCCTCCAACTATTTCTGAATTGTATCTAATGTCTTCATTAGATTTTAGAGCATTCCCCAGTCAGTTCACACTGGGGCCACTTTCAGATCCATTGGGTCAGGACCAGATGCCTACCTCTTAATGCAATCTTCATACACTGAGAAGTTAAACAATCTTAGTACTTTCTTCAGGTATCTCCAACTTCTATTTTTTTTTTTCCTGTTTACTTATCCTTCCCTAGAGGTTCTCCCACCTGAAGTGACACTTTGGTCCCCTAGGAAGCCAATATTGAAAATAAGTTAGAAATAACACCCGTGAATGCTAAAGGAACAGGAGGCAGAACAGGCACATTGAAAAGCACCAGACCACAGTGAGAGGAAAAGGGAATGAAGATAATGGCACAAAGAAAATCTCAGACTCTGATGCAGACCTGACAATATACTAGGCAACCCAGTTAGAAACTCCAGACTGCCCAGGGAAGAATTTCTGTACTGAATAGTACATCCCATAGTATATCCCACCACACCTAGTCTGGACTTGGGCTGCTCAGGTGAAGTGTGATTGGCTTGAAAACTGAGGTAGGTTTGTCCCAAGGCTGCCAACAGTGTGAGATAACTGCACTCATTGAAGCTGAAAAATAAATTATTTGTCGAAAAAAGACTTCACTGGCACACCTCCTGACACCATACTAGGTCAGCCTAAGACTTCTGTCCTATATGATTTGGTACATTTTTAAAAAATGTATTTTTATCTGTTGATCTGGTATAGCATGGTGTTTGGTTCATTCTAGAGATCTATCTCTCAAGTCTGTAAGATATTTTATACTATTCCTAGAAATTGGCAGATATCTCAATGTAATAGTTTTTATTCAACTTGAATGGTAACCTGTTTAAGACTGACAAACCAACTGGGGCGCCTGGGTGACTCAGTGGGTTAAAGCCTCTGCCTTCGGCTCAGGTCATGATCTCAGGGTCCTGGGATAGAGCTCCACATCGGGCTCTCTGCTCAGCGGGGAGCCTTCTTCCCCCCTCCCCCCTATGCCTGCCTCTCTGCCTACTTGTGATCTCTGTCTGTCAAATAAATAAATAAAATCTTAAAAAAACAAAAAAAAAAAAAGACTGACAAACCAAGAATCAACTTTTGGGATCATAGCATTAATACTCTATTGTGAAACTAAGTCAAACCACCCACTGATCATCTTCTATGAGAAACTGAAATCAACACAATGAACAGCCCATCTCTGGTAGTCCTTTGTGGTAGAGTAGAATATAGTTCAAACTATTCACTACCCATTACTGTATATTCTTTTACTCCAGAGCCCTTCCATATGGAAATATTATACTTTACCTCCATGGACAGGTTTAGACATACAGTTTACTTTTGAAGATGAAATATGAGAGGAAGTAACAGGAAGCACTTCAGAAGAAATATTACAGAAGCTATCAGACAGTTTAACTAATACTCTTTAAATTATATATGTTTTTTTTTCTCTTCTACAAGACTAACAATGATGGGGCTGTTCAAAAACAAAATTTAGGAAAAGATGGAAAAAAAAAACAACCACAAAAACACACATTGCCCTATAATACACAGACTGTGAGGTAAATATAAACCTTTATACTTTTTAAGTCATTGGAATTTTTTGAGTTGTTTGCTCTCAAAGACTAACCTTGCCCAAGACAACTGATTCGCTTTGCCTTCACTAGTCATCTTTGGGGTTTTGGTATGATGTAACATGGCTGTGTGTCCTGGGCTATTTACTTTACATCCCAGGTGTCATCAGTAAAACAGAGTAAGAATGAGACCTACTTCATATCGTGGTCATCATAAACAAGTGAGTCCAAACATATAAAGTAATCAGAAGAATATGTGGAACATAAGGAATGTTTCCACCACTTCCATCAGTGTTATCAGTTCTTCCACTGGTCTTCCTACTACTACCACAGCCCTATCAAAGATATTGGTTCAATCTTAATTTCCAATTCTGCCACTTATGACATTTATCACCTAGCATACTTTCTTTAAGAGCTGAGCCTTGGTTTTACCAGATAAATTACTTCATATACATGTGGGTTTTTAAAATATATTTTTTAATTTTTTAATTTATTTTCAGTGTACCAGAATTCATTGTTTATGCACCACACCCAGTGCTCCATGCAATACATGCCCTCCATAATACCCACCACCAGGCTCACCCAACTTCCCACCCCCCACCCCTTCAAAACCCTCAGAATGTTTTTCAGAGTCCATAGTCTCTCATGGTTCATCTCCCCCTCCATGAGTGGTGTTGTTGTTGTTTAACATTTATAAAATGACAACATATCAGACTCCTCTTCTGCCCAGGTGGGTCCATTTTCCAAATACTTTGATAAATCAGTGGCTTCATTTTGGTATTAACTTCTAATGATTATATCTAGTGATTTTCCTTCCTTCCTTCCTTCCTTCCTTCCTTCCTTCCTTCCTTCCTTCCTTCCTTCCTTCCTTCTTTTTCTTTCTCTTTTTCTCCCTTTCTCTCTCTTTCTTTCTTCTTGCTTTATTTCTCTTTCTTTCTTTCCTTCTTTCTTTTTTTCCTCTCCTTTTCTCTTAGACTGCTAAAAGCAATACAAACAATCCCAAATCTTTTGGTGCATCTGCCAAAGCTGGAGGCCCCATCTGAGACCACAGATTTCACCACTAGTGGTTATTATGGCTCTAACAGGACTCTTTAATGTGATTTTTCTGATAAATGGTGGAACATTTCTGCTATTAATTCCTGGAACAGAATTTTTTGATGTCCTAGTCTCTTGGAGGATATTCTTATAGTCATATTGATTTGTTAGCATTTTCAACAGATCTTTCTGAGTATTCTCATCTAATTGAGAATGGAGTATATTGCATCTTCTTTCAGTTTTGAGTAGATTATAATTCCCTCTAGAATTTAGGTTTTGTTTGTTTATTTTTTTAAAGATTTTATTTATTTATTTGACAGAGAGAGATCACAAATAGATAGAGAGGCAGAGAGAGAAGAATCAGGCTCCCTGCTGGGCAGAGAGCCCAATGTGGGGCTTGATTCCAGGATCCTGAGATCATGACCTGAGCTGAAGGCAGAGGCTTAACTCAGTGAACCACCCAGCACCCCTGTTTGCTTATTTATTTTAATATCATTCCTCTTAGTTTCAACATTTTTTTCATATCTTGAAACAGAGTTCTGAAACCCAGGCATTTGATAAGTACTTAACAAATGTAATAGTCCCTTAATTAACTTTTCTATCCTCAGTATTCTCCCAATCATTGCATCTTTTATGCTTCTGCTTGTTTAAACTTCTTTGGTAAAGTGTTTAATGAGTGTTTAATGTCTCCTTAAGCACACTGAAGGGTTACCCAGACCAGCAAATAATATCCAAACTCCCTGTCATTCTATGATCTGGGACCTTTTATGACCTGTCCTTAAAACTATCTTTAGAAATTTAACTTCCGTATTTCTCTACCCAGAGCTTGTTTCTCACAAGAGAGATACATTTCTAACTTCTGATAGTCATTTAGTTCGTGTTTTCAAAGGTACCATTTGAAAATTGTATACAATTGTACGAGGTAAGAGTCACTGCACCTAAAATGGGGTCTCCTCATTACACATAATAATTTCTGTTAATGAAGTTTGATAAGCTAACCATAAATAATTTAAAATATTTAGGTGGTCCATGCTTCTCAGGCTATGGGAATCAGGAACATAACTTATAAGCTCATGCATGAAAATCTTCATTAGTGACTCATTCCTTCTATATAAACCTTTATAATCAGGTGAGAGGTCAATGCTATATAACATAGTAACCAGAAGAAATGCCTTCAGATTTAAAAAAAAATTAAATTTCTTTCCAGATGCTATTTTAAATATGTCATTAATATTTATGTTCGCATTTTGCAACTTGTCACTCTAAAAATAATCAATATTCCTGAAATTTGTCAATGTTTCAAAAGGTGAAGATATGGCAGAACATTCTATCGTATGTCTCTTGGATAAGAGCTGGTCTCTGAGATCAAATTCTTTTGAATGCTTTTTGTAAATGTTCATATATGCAATAGATCTATATATAAAACCAATAGGTTTAATTTTCCATCACACTGTTCACAAATCATAGTACAAATTGCCAACATATCATTTATGTCCTTATCTTTACTCACTGATAAAACCAGAATTGAACCTGAGAGAATACCATAGATGTTTAGCTACCCATGCTATTCATCAAAATGCCTGCCTAGAAAAAAGAAACTCATTGCCATGAGAAATAATACTTCAGTTTTTCAGACCTTCACTGAGAGAAAATATCCAGCATTCACAAAATTCAAGCAATGTAAATTAACAATTTCTCCAGCTCCACTTGTTCAACAGTAATAAGTACTCAAGGGAGTATATAAGTATCCTTGGAAAATAAACAGGAGGTGGTGACTTCTGCACAACATCTGCTGTGCCTTAGGAATGGCATTTAGTTAAAAATAGTATTCAGTGACTGGCCTTAGGGATATATTTATTCTAAACTAATTTAAAGTACTTATGATTTAAATCTGGGATAAATGTGATAGACTAGTCATCCCTAAGGTCTAAACTGTCCTTTCTAACATTAAAAAATCCTTGGGGCACCAGGGTGGCTCAGGGGATCAAGCCTCTGCCTTCGGCTCAGGTCATGATCTCAGGGTCCTGGGATCAAGCCCCACATCTGGCTCTCTGCTCAGCAGGGAGCCTGCTTACTCCTCTCTCTCTGCCTACTTGTGATCTCTCTGTCAAATAAATAAATAAAATCTTTAAAAAATTCTTTATAGAATTATTGAAACAGTTAAATGAAATTGAAATGATCTTTATGAATCTACAAAGCTTGCTATTTATTTATTTACTTATTTATTTATTTCTGAGAGAGAGAGAAGGCAGGATCAGGGAAGGGGCAGAGGGAGAGAAAATTTCAAGCAGGTTCCATGCTCAGCCGAGAGCCTGATGTCGGACTTGATCTCACCCTGAGATCATGACCTGAACTGAGATCAAGAGTTGGCCATTTAACCAAATGGGCCAAGCAGGCACCCCTTGTCCATTGTTTTAATGACACCAGCAGTAACTGTCCATGTCCTGTCATGGAATGCAAAACCTAGGGGAGGGATAGACAAGGTCGCAACATGCGTGGGCTCATCAGAAGCCATTTCAATGATGGCAGCATCATCGGATTTCAAAATTTTGAGCCATTTTCCAGTTAGTTTCTCTTCATAAAGGCAATAAATTTTCTTCTTCAGTTCACCAATGTTGCAAGCAATGTGAGTTGTGTGACTTTTTTTTTAAATTTATTTAAAGGAATTCTTTATTAACCATATATGGTTCACAGATGTTCTTATTTTTTTTTCTAAAGGAGTATAATCTTCATGAATGACTTCAGCTTTTGCATCATGAATCTTGTTTAAAAAATTAAAGTGCTATAATTTTTTACACTATGATACTTTCTAAATAAACTCTTAAAAATCAGGTTTTTTGAGGCAACTGGGTGGCTCAGTGGGTTAAAGCCTCTGCCTTTGGCTCATGTCCTGATCCCAGGGTCCTGGTATTGAGCCCCACATCGGCTCTCTGCTCAGCAGGGAGCCTGCTTCCCTTCCTGTCTCTCTGCCTGCCTCTCTGACTACTTGTGATCTCTGTCTGCCAAATAAATAAAATTTTAAAAAATCAGGTCTTTTCTTAAATATTACAATAAAACAAATCCAAAATAGACAACAAATTACAGTTTATATTTACAAAAAAAGCTGTAAGTGCAAACAAATTTAGATTATAAATATATATGTGCACCTGCACAGGTGCGTAGCTAGCATCAATTTGGCCTGGATGGTTTAAGAGAATTACTTGAGCCTTGAAGTTTGCTTCTTCCCTTCATGGGTCATTTTTTTCCCCCTGTCACCAGCCACATGTCACAATGGACAGACACATTCTTGACATTGAAGCCCACATTTGTCCCCAGGAAGAGCTTTACTCAAAATTCCATAGTGCAGTTTAACAGAATTTACTTCACTTGAAATGCTGACTGGAACAAAGTTGACCACCATGCTAAATTTTAGAACACTAGTCCCTATTAGCCTACAGAGACAGGACCAATACCATCAATTTTGTAGACATCCTTGAGGAGCAGAAAAAAGGTCTTGCAAGTTGAATAAGTTGGTAGGAGGATGTAATGCAATGCTTCAAGCAATGCAGTTCCATTGGCATTTCCATTTTTATGGGTGACTTTCCATTCCTTGAACCAAGATATGTTAGCACTTGGTTCCAACATCTTGTCACCATTTCAACCAGAAACTGGCAAAAATGTACCTGTATTGAGATTGTACCCAATTTTTAAAATGTTGGTGCTGATTTCTGTAACAATTTTCTCATATCTCTTCCAGCTGAAGGAATCCATTTTCTTAGCAATTAGCTGTTCCACACTCAGTGTGTAAGCCAGAATCTGAATGGAGAAACCTGAGTCAAATTTATCAATCTCCATGAATCTTCTTGGGAGCAACCTGCTTCAAATTAACCAATATGAGCAGCAAAAATAAGAACAGTACAATCAGCCTGAGACATGCCCGTAATCATGCTCCTGGTAGTCTCTCTGTCTTTAGGTATCATTGATAGTCACATAATGCTTATTGGTCTCAACTTTTCACAAAGACATGTCAATGATGATAAAATACTCATGTTCATCTTTCAGCTTATGCAAAACTTAGACATCCTTGAGGGATCCTTTCCTACGGCAACATCCTCCTTCTCCAATTTTTCAGTGATTCTTTGTTGATCCACCACATTTGTAGATCAGACGGCCAGTAGCGGTAAACTTCTTTGAATCTCTGGGTCCAAAGTTGATGATGTTAGTATGATTTGATTTTCTTTCCCATTTAGGCTTAGAGTTAGTGGCAGCTTTCACAACACCTGTGTTCTGGTAGCAAAATCATTGTGACACAGATGGAAAGGGATTTTTTTTTAAATATTTCTAGATTCCACCCATGGTCTTCAAATAATGGCATGTAAACATGTAATCTTGTGCAGAGAGATAAAGTTAGATTTTTTTCTTGTCTGTGGGTGTTCCATCTTATCTCCTGGGAAGTCTGGAGCCATGGCACTAAACTTGACCAAGAGAGGGATTAAATGTACTAAATGGTAGTAGGACCAATTATCTATTACTTAGAGTCCACCCAAATATCCCTGGGTGGAATTCTATACTAGCTTACTCATTTTTATTACAAATTTATAGGTGATGATGATAATGATGATGATGATGATGGTGATGATTTAGTTTATATAGCTTGATTTTAACTGCAGACTTGTGTCTAGGCTCCTTGAACCCAAAGTATCACACATATTTTGATGGTATCTTTGCATGCTCTGCTTTGTCTTTATGCAGTTGTTTTTAAGTACTTAGAATATCTAATCCTGTGTGATTGCTGCAGGTGGCATTGTAGGAAGAATAAATAAAATTGTTTCCTGGTACAGGTTTGCCTCTGAGGCCACACCTGATTTGAGGTCACACACATTGATGAGAAGACAATATATTAATGGAATTTGTAGATCTAAAGTTGGAAAAATAACTAAATTAGGTTTTTGTTTTGTTTTATTTGCTTTTTTTTTTTTTTTTTTTTTTTTTTTTTTTAGTTTTAAAGAGAGAAAATTGACTAATAATTCTTTTGGATTTCTTGGGGGATTTTAGTGAAAATGTCAGAAAACGGAGAAACAAAACTTCAAGGCTTCCAGAGACATGATCCCAAAAGGGAGTCAGGAAGACATACCACCCTTTGATACTAAGTGGAATTCAGAGGCACCAAAAATTATTAAGAATGTTTGTACATTTAGATTCATTTTATGATGAAAC
Source organism: Taxidea taxus jeffersonii (assembly GCA_003697995.1). Lineage (NCBI taxonomy): Eukaryota > Metazoa > Chordata > Mammalia > Carnivora > Mustelidae > Taxidea > Taxidea taxus. Next base: position 149,610 of record ML103853.1, read on the forward strand.
CAAAGTATCACCCAATCTTATATCATTGACCAAGTGCTATTCATGCTTTGCTAATAAGTACTCCAACTGCTTCTAACCCTACTGTTTGGAGGGCAGGATAATTTGTGGTAGGCTATTAGCTCAGGTCCTTCAAATGAGATTCAATTGTGTGAAAATATTGGAAATTATTTTAAAGAGAGAAAACAAGATTAACATGCTGAATAACACTGAGACAACCAAGCCAGTGGAAGCATTTCTATAGTTCATTTAAAATGAAATAAAATAGGAGATAGATGAGATAGCTATAAAAATTTTAGTAGATTACAGTAAATATTAGGTGATCTGAATGGTCATCAACTCTTTAGACTATAAAGGGACTAGAACAGATTCACTTGAAGTTTCCTAGCTTAAATGATTTCTTTTTTAATTTGTAATGATAACATAAATACAGAAACTATGGTCTCTTCAGAACAAGTACTGATTAAAATAGCGTGAAGTGAAATAGAGAATTATGATTCTGTGTGATGGCTTGATAAGGGTCCCTTGACACAGGAATAGGAGAGACCATTTATACTGATATGGATTAAATGCCTGAGGGGTGATAAGAACACTCTTGGATACCAGTCCACACCATACTCTTAACTCAAATTGGCTAATGATATTAATTGCTAATGAAAAATTAAAGGATGACTTGCTTCTGTTAGAGAATATGGTGATACAATTCTGGAAGGCTTAAATGTAAAAATGATTCAAGGTAGAAATCTATGAAGGGAAGTATTATGTTCTAATGCATTATCCCTATCAGAAAGTAGTATGGGGATAGATGTAATTTCTGAATGTGGGATTTTTTTTTCCATACTTAAATCATTAAGAAAAAGGAAGCCATGCCAATCTGCTTTTCACTTGCTTAAATGTGGAATGCTGGATGGAAATCTTTAGAATTACCTAAACCCACTCAGGTGATTAACTCAAAACAGTGTAGGGTATTTGATGTCATCAAGGGATTTTTGCTTTATTTAAGGATATTTCAATTTCATCTGAACTAGTACTCTAAGAATTTTGTTTAGTATTTTGAGGAAAGTTAATAAATCCTGGAGTTTATTATAGGATATAAAGAATTAGGCAAAGTGTTACCTTAGAAGTATGCTGTATTCAGCGTGGTTTTAATAATTCAAAGTAAATAACATGTGAAGGATATCAGTGTTTTGTGAACAATTTAATTGGGGTTTTCTTCCCCAATTCTTATTTCAAAAAGAAGTGAAACTAATTTTTATTCATGAGGATGAAACTCAACAAATACTTGCTATATTCTCACACAGCTTCAGATCCTGGTGATTATTGGCAAAATCTGCTATGAAGAGACTTAGATCTGATTAAATGAAAAAAAAAAAAGACTGTTACTCATCATATTGATGATACAATGTTGACAACTCAATCTGAAGGTCAAGTGGACTGAACTAAATGCTGATAAATCAATATGGCCACCAGAGGGTCATAGATTAACCCAGCTACACTACAGAGTCAAACACAAATGATAAGATTATTGAAAATTACCTGGACTGGACACACTAGAGATATACCTCAAAGAACCAGAATTGTTATTTTCTCTTTCATCTCCAAAATGAAAATAAAAGATATGAAGATGATTGGGTTATTGGTCTCTAGAGAAATCACATACCACAAGTAAAAATTTTGCTAGTCCCTTTTCACAAAGATACCAGAGAAAAAGATGAATTTTAATAATGTTATGTACAACGAAGACACTCAGAGTTTCAAAGAACTCAGTCAAATGGCTTACCCAGTCTATTCCTTGGGGTAGTACAAGCCCAGTGCTCAAATGATGTGTCACCCACTTGCTCTTATGCTGTCTAGAGCCTTTTGAAAAAGCTCATATCTGTTATCCAGCAATAATAACTGCTGGGATTTTAGAGTAAAAATTTCCCAGAAGCTGTTGCTATATAAATTCCCTTTGAAAGACAATTTTAGGTCTGTTACTGGGCTTCAAATGAAACTTTACATTATGGAAAGACATAAAATTATTTTGAGACACAAAATACCTCTCATGTCATGGATTATGTCAAAACAACATTCCAGTAGAGAGAGAAAAGCACACAAAGGAGTTGGGAATGATATATTAAAAACATGCTACTGCAGTACCCATCCCATACATGAACAGGTGGCTACCATACCTGTTTCCATATTAGATGCACCTGAAGAATTATCTAAGTCTACATTTGAATAGGTGTGTCACTAAGAGCACCGAATAAATGATGCTAAATAAGCAATAATGTTCATATATGGTACTTCCTAGGATCTCAGTCAGAAATAAAGCTGCATTGTATCTGGTAAATGGCTAAAGTTTGCAAGAAGACTTATAAAGTAAAACCACTAGGTTATCAGAATTAGGAGTAGTGTCCCTTGTGGCATGTGAAGAACTAGATAAAAATAATAAAATAGTAAAGTTTGTACCAATTCTTAAGCAGTACCCGATGAATTGGCAATATGGTTCATAAAGTGTGTCTTAAATTATTAAAAAATAAAAGGAGTCCTAGTATGTGGCAATATTATCATAAAAAAGTATGGTTTTGAAGATGACAAATCAAAGGTGTATATAATGAATATGAATAACAAATATGCATATAATGAATACAAATATGTATATAATGAGTTATGTGTGTATGTGCACACACATATATGCACACATATACACTTCAGAATGGAACTGGACCTAAAAAACAGATGTTCCTTTTCATTCTTTGGAATTGATCACTAGAGTACATGAGGTGAGTGGTCATGGAGCCATTCAGGCTTAAAAATTGGCAGAGAAAAGCTACCCTTCACTGTCCTCAGAACCTCAAAAATGTGTCTAACAATTCTTCTCTCTGTTCAACGGGACTCTGAGAAATTAAAATCACCTAAAAGCACCCTGAGGGAATCCAGGATGACCTGCAGCTAACTAGGGGATGATAATGACAGGTTATCCATAGATCTAGGCATGAGTCTTAACTAGGATAAAAATTCATTCTGGGTTTGGAATTGTATATTCAGTAATTGAAGGAGACACCTCCAACACTATTGTCTGCAAGAGAAAATAAACACTTTTTAATGTGCAACCCTTTAAGTCACCTGAATAAGAAATCTATTTTACAGCAGGTAGAGTACAACAATGAGTTAAGAAACATCATATACAATGGACTTTTCATAAGCCTGTCAACCTACAAAGTAGTGGTCTATTGGAAATACGGAATGAACCATTGAAAGATCTGGTTACAAAATTGGGAGGTGACTGGAGGCTGAGCAGATAGCTTGTGTGATAGAAATGATTTATATGTTAAAACAATGTGTGGAGTAAAAGGGGATTTACCATTGTATAGACTGATGATATAACAAGGAAAAAATAGGGAATAGATGGTGGAACCTGATGTAAGAATGAACTTACATGAACTTATCACCTCCTCTTTCTGCTTCTCCTCCCCCTCATATTCTTTCTTTCTTTTTCTCCTTCTACTCTCTCTTCTTTCTCTCTGCCTCACCCTCCTCCTGCTCCTTCTTCTTTTTCTCCACATGATCCAGCAGTTCTGAGACCTAGATTGAAATTACTAGTTCCTGACAAAAAGAAAAAGTGTTTTTTTAAACATGACACCATGACAATTCTAAATATTAAATATTTGAGTTCTGAAGAAATAATGAGGTGGTTGTTCCTTCCTGACACCTATCTAAATTGAGATTAATGGTTCTACCTCTTCACTAACTTAGTGGACAAACAGTTTCATTAGCCCATATTTTCCCACCCTACATGATATATCTGGGAGTGGACAAAAGAGGAAATATTGACAGGTCTTATGTTGTGGCCACCTCTTCGAGTCAGTACCCTTGCTAAACTTGACAGTTCTATCCCAAGGGGAGTTTTCTGGGTGAAATTTAATAATAAGTGGAAAGAAATGGACCCAATTGTTGATTGAACAGGAGCAAGAAACTGATAATGCAAAAAAGGAAAAGGTAACAACACTTTGGTGCCTAGATACCGAGGGAATCATACTCATCTCCATTGACAGATATCTATAAGGGTTAAGATAGTTCTTGTCAGAATACTTTCTTCTGTTTGAATCTGAAGACCCAATATGGGTCCTGGTGAATTTAGCAAACATTCATTCTACATTATCTATGTGACGAGGCATCCTAGTGATTTTAATAACACTGTGTGGATAAACACTTGGGATAACTCTAAAGGTGATTTTTCTTTTGTTTCTCATTTTACAGGTTATGGTAATCACATTGAACAGTTTTGGGGGGCTAATCTATGATAAGTCTTACATCTCAAGCACCTACAAAGGATTTTGTTTAACAACAGAGCCATGGACCGTTATGCAATTATTGACTCACACTATAATATGTTGAGAAAAGCACCTAACTAAAATGGATTTAAAATATCTTTGGTATTCAAATTATTGTAGTATTCTCTGTTCCAATATTTTTGAGAATAGAGGCCAAAATCAAGATAAAGAATACTTAGCAAACTGAAATCAATGTTAGTTTAGGGAAGACTTAGTTGGCTCACAATATCCCCTGTGCTCTTTGAGTACACTTATAAGGAGTTCTTTGGATTACTCCAACTAAACTATATTTGGTAAGCAACTGCTAGCCATATGACATTCTGCTGAGGAGGTCAACATTTTTGGTTCCAAGATAAGTTACTAAACTATATTAAATATTAAACTCACTAGCAAAATATATTTGGTGGGTAAGACAAAATTATCTGAAACATTCTAAGATAAACTTGAGTGATGTAGGCTCATGTTTAGAAGTTGTACAATGAAACAGATTTGTCTTTAATGAGGAGAGATAGACTGAGGGAAAGGACTCACGAGCTTCTATTGACATTTAGAATGCATGATATTTTAGGAGGAAGACAAAGGATAACAAGTGGTCTGAATAGAGGATATCCTTTTACCAAAAAATGGATTAAAAAACTCAACAGATTGTTAGAGAGCATTCTAGGAGACTTTGTTGGGAAATAACATACACACTGACCTGAGAAGAGCTATCTTTGTATGCTTATCTGAATGAAAGTATCAATAGCTCAGGGAAAATGGTTTTTTACCTTGGCAGGAGAAAGTACAAGGGATGAACATATGTGAAATTTTGGCTTCAGTAGTCGGTGAAAATTTATGGATACTATATTTTGCATAAATGTTTTTTTTAAACTTTGAAAGCATCATGAATACATTTAAGAAGCAAGTTTACCCAATATGCAATTAATTAGAACTGACACATTTTAAGTGTGTCTAGGATTCTTAGTAGAGGTCATAAGATGGTGACTGTTCAAGGAAAAGTTCTATTGGGAAACTATGAATGTGTAAACTCTCAGTATGAGACAGGAAACATAAAACTTGGAATCTGGAATTAACTGACAACTGGCCTTTCAAATGATTTAACATCCAAAACAATACCAGTATTGATGATTTGGGAGATTGAAATGATTGCTTGACAACAAGCTTTTCCAATGGAAGATGACTGACTAGAGAAAATGTGGATTTATTCAATAATTACTACATTAAGTCCACATATTGAAACTTTCATATACTTCAAATTTCACCACTGAGAAGCAGTAAAAAAAAAAACAAAGCTTGTGCATTGCACACACATTTGTACTGACAAATTTAGTAAATTTGTAAATACTGACATATTTAGTAAATTAAAATTCTTCTTTAAAAAGCATAACCAAGATCTTATTGGGTGATTAGTATTCTGATGCTTATCCTTCTACCTTTCTCTACTTTATATGTATATTTCTGTGTTTATTTTTACGTATTTTATTTATTTGAAAGAGAGAGTGGGAGTGGGGGGAGGGAAAAAGAAGGGGGAGACTGGATCCTAAACAGACTCTGTACTGAGCATGGAGCTGGACATGGGACTCTATCCCATGACTCTGGAATCATGACCTGAGCCAAAACCAAAAGTCAGTCACTCGACCAACTGAGCCACCCAGGCTCCCCATTTATATGTATTTTTAAAGACACAAAATGAGAAGCGATGATGTTGAGATATGTGAAAGTAAGAAAGCTAGACAAAGGGACAGGGGCTTGACTAAGAATGGAGTTAACCTATAGCTTTTTGGTGGTTGTTTTGTGATCATCACCAGGGATGCATGAAACCATGAAACCAGGATGTTCACTTGTGGCCAAAGAGGGATGGAAATATCTTATTGGTGATGTAAAGTATACTGATCAATGTACAAAATTCCTCTGTAAGCATTATCTCCATGTTTGTTTACATGTCATTAAAAATATATAGACAAATGCATTCCATCTGATTTATAGGATTACACAGCCTAGTTTCATCTATGTAAAAAAAAAAAAAAAATAGGGGAGTAAAAAGCTTCCTCATTCAACTTGTGACATGGATCCTTTGAGACCAGAGTATGTCTTGATGGTTCATCGTCCAGAGACAAAGGTTGTCATCTGCAACTGAGAATGGATCCTTTGGAAACTTTAGCTAGAAGTCTTGTATCTCCCTAATGATTGTGTGTGCTTTTTTCTTTTGCTGTCTCTTCCTATAGGATATACTTCACGTTTCTTTCTTTTTTTAATTTTTTTTTATTTTAAAGATTTTATTTATTTACTTGACAGACAGAGATCACAGGTAGGCAGAGAAGCAGGAAGAGAGAGAGAGAAGGAAGCAGGCCCAATGTGGGACTCAATCCCAGGACCCTGGGATCATGACCTGAGCCGAAAGCAGAGGCTTTAAACCACTGAGCCACCCAGTCACCCTCACTTTTCTTTCTTAAAATATTTATTAATTTATTCATTTGACAGAGAGAGTGTGTGCAAGTGGGGGAAGGGGTAAAGGGAATGGGAGAGAGAGAATCTCAAGCATACTTCCCGTTGAGCACAGAGCCCAATGCAGATTTCTATCGCAAGACACTGAGGTCATGACCTGAACCCAAATCATGAGTTGGATGCTAAACTGACTGAGCCACCCAGGTACCTCATATATCCTTTACCTTTATTAAAGTTACATCCAAATATCCCCCTGAAGTTTTGTGTTTTTTTTCAATATGTTTGCCTCTGAGGTTGTTATATCTTACAAATTTACTACTTACAAATTACAAATACACTCTATATTTGCTCTTTGGTCTTGGATGTATTTTCAAGTTATTTGATCTATAATGCAAATCACTAACTTAAGCACTTAGAAAGAAGGTCATGAGAAATGATTAGCACTCTTGATTGTCAGAACAGTGTAAGAATAGTCTCTGAGCAAGGGAGGAGTGGCCTTGGAGATCCTCTGCTCTAGATCCAGGAAATGTGAGGGGACTTACTCCAGAGAGGTAGAAAGAAAAGAAAGAAAGAAAGAGAGAAAAAGAGAAAGACAGAAAGAAAGAAAGAGAGAGAGAAAGAAGGAAAGAAAGAAAGAAAGAAAGAAAGAAAGAAAGAAAGAAAGAAAGAGAGAGAGAGAGAAAGAAAAGAAAAGAAAAGAAAAGAAAAGAAAAAGACTTATGAAAAGTTACTATTCTTTTTATCTTCAGTTTGCACTATTAATTTTCAACAAGGTCTGTGATAAATTATTATTTTCTGCTGGAGTAGTTCCATTCTCCCACATGATAAACCCTGATTCTACCCCTGCTTTTTTTTTTTATTAATTTAATTAGTCATGCTACCTTAAGATAAGTCATTTTTCTTTCCTGAAATTTCAGTTTCCTTATATACAAGATAAGTAAGTTGGAGCAGATAAGTATCAGAGCCCCTTTATACCCAATATTATAAAGTATTTTCTGTTTCAAAACTCATGCATATCTAATCCATAGCAGACACAAGAACATTGGAATAATTTTAGTTTGTTCCTGCATATAAATATTTTCATGCTAAGTAACCCAGTACACCAAAGTTTATGCTTTCTAGATGTTGCTATTTTAAAATGATATTTGACATAAAATGACTAGCAGACACATAAAAAATGGTTAACATCATTCATCATCAGTAAAATACAAATCAAAGACATAATGAGATATCACCTCACACCTGTGAGAATGGCTAAAAGGAACAACTCAGGAAACAACAGATGTCGGTAAGGATGCAGAGAAAGAGGAAAGAAAACTCATGCAGCCAATCTGGAAAATGGCATGGAGGTTCCTCAAAAAGTTAAAAATAAGGGTGCCTGGATGGCTCAGTGGGTTAAAGCCTCTGCCTTTGGCTCAGGTCATGATCCCAGGGTTCTAGTATCGAGCCCCACATCAGGCTCTCTGCTAAGCAGTGAGCCCGCCTTCTCCTCTCTTTCTGCCTGCCTCTCTGCCTACTTGTGATCTCTGTTTGTCAAATAAATAAATAAATAAATAAATAAATAAATAAATATTTTTTAAAATGTTAAAAATAAAACTACCTTGTGTCCCAACATCTGTACCATTAGGTTATTTACCCAAAGGATACCAAAATATTGATTCAAAGGGGCACATGCACTCCAATATTTATAGCAGCACTCTGCACAATAGCCAAAATGTGAAAAGAGCCCAAATGTCTATCAACTGATGGATGGATAAAAAAGATGTGGTGTGCGCACATACACACTGGAATATTACCCAACCATCAAAAGAATGAAATCTTGCCATTTGCAACAACAAGGGGTTAGAGCATATTTGCTAAGTGAAATAATCAGAAAAAGACAAATGACACTCATGTGGAATTTAAGAAACAAAACGGATGAACATTGGGGAAGGGAAGGAAAAGTAAATTAAGATAAGTATGTAGAGGGAGGCAAATCATAAGAAACTTAACTATAGAGAACAAACTGAGGGTTGCTGGAGGGTAGGTGTGTGGGGGGATGGGGTAACCGGGTGATGGGTATTAAGGAAGGCGCTTGATGTAATGAGCACTGGGTGTTATATGCCACTGATGAATCACTAAATCCTACTCCTGAAATTAATACTACAGTATATGTGAACTACTTGAATTTAGATAAAATCTTGAATCTTAGAAAAAAGAAATGAAATAAAATTATATTTGGAAAAATTAAGAAAGTCATGTTGGTCAGAACTATGTCTTAATTTACTTTAGCTATTAGATTTTGTGCTGAGTGATTAGAGATACAAAATGTATAATGGACAGCTCCTGTTTTATTTGTCCATCTAGTTACCAGAGATAAGGCAACTCTCACTATCCACTTATCATGAAAGTGAAAAATGAGACACAGAAAATATCCAGGTAAATATATAATACTAGTGTATTAGGATTCTCAAAAAAACCCAAAACCAAAAACCAAAATCCAAACAAACAAACAAACAAAAAAAAACAAAACAAAAAAACAGAACCAGTAAGAGATATATACCTATGTATTCCTAATTCTCTTTCAGAGAGAGAAAGAGAGAGACTGATTTATATAAGGAACTGTCTCACACGATTCTGGAGGCTGACAAGTCCCAAGGTTGCAGTTGGGAAGCTAGAGATCCAGAAGGGCTGCTGATGTGTGAAAATTGAGAAGCAGGACAGTGCTCCATACTTCTAGTCTGCAGGTCAGCAAGCTCAAGACACAGGAAAAACAGCTGTTTCAGTTTGAGTCTGAGGCCAGGAAAACAATTTCCTAAAATAAAAAATGAATGAAAAGTCCCACTGATGACTGAAAATGAGACCAGATATCAAACTGTAGCTTCTTCATTGCTTTGTCACAGGAGATATTGTAACTAATATGCTTCATTCACTGAAGTTGCATTTAATACATCATGTGTTTTGTTTTGTTTTGTTTTGTTTTGTTTGTTTTTTTCTGATTATAACCATAGGAATAGAAATGTTATACGGGGACACCTGGGTGGCTCAGTGGATTAAAACCTCTGCCTTCAGCTGAGGTCCTGATCCCAGGGTCCTGGGATTGAGCCCCACATTGGGCTCTCTCCTCTGCAAGGAGCCTGCTTCCCTTCCTCTCTCTCTGCCTGCCTCTCTGCCCACTTGTGATCTCTGTCTGTCAAATAAATAAATAAAATATTTTTAAAAAAGAAATGTTATACGAGTCACCAAGTTCAGTTTCAATAATATTAAGACACAAAAATAATTCTGTTCGAGAAAATAGAAAAAAAATGTTTTTTTAAGTCAGTGTATTAATATCAAAAAACATCATTTGATTGTTTCCCATGTATATCTGCACACTTTGGGTAAGTTTGAAAAAATAAAAAGCTCTGGGATTTTTATACAAACTTCACAAAATAGATGCACAAAACAAAAACTTCTAACTTGTTTACAAGAGAGATTCTACATAATATGTTGATGAGCTTTGGTTTAGATATTTACAGCTATTTATTATATATATTTTTATAAAATATATCTTCATAACGAAGTACGGTCCCTGTTTTAGAAAACCATTTAAAGCAGAGAGCTTCGGGCGTCTGGGTGGCTCAGCAGGTTAAGCCTCTGCCTTCGGTCAGGTCATGGTCCCAGGGTCCTGGAATCGAGCCCCACATTGGGCTCTCTGCTCAGTGGAAAGCCTGCTTCCCCCCTCTCTCTGCCTGCCTCTCTGCCTATTTGTGATCTCTGTCTGTCAAATGAATAAATAAATAATCTAATAAATAAATACATACATAAATACATACAATAAAGCAGAAAGTTTTACAAAGCACTTGAGCAACTTTCCTTGATCCTTACTAGTCACTTGGATTTAAATGTTTTATTAGGAGTTTGTGTGTTGAGATTTTTGTCAATACATTATTGTTTTAATCATTACAGAATGAGTCTTTCTGACAAGTTTCAAATTTTTCCCAGGAATCAGAACTTTTTCTGTAAAGAAGGATGTTTGCAGTGAGAGATATTTAAGAGGAAGTGGGAGTTAAGTATTTAATAATTGCATTATCTTTGAATTGCAAAGAGTAGAAATAAAAAGCTTTGTTGTAATATGAGTAGAATTTTAAGTAAATCAACACTGAGTCAAAATAAACTTATTATTATTATTATTATTGTTATTAATATTATTTGGAAATCAGGTCTCACATATTCCCCCATGTATCCATTTAATAGATTTCAGGCTTAAAAAAAAAAAAAAAAACTCCAATTCTAGAAATTTCTTCCTTGTCTCAAACATATGCATAAATGCTTTATTTAAGTGAAACCTTCTTTTTCATTCAAAAATGATTAATTTCATTTAAATGTCATACACATTTCAGGTATGTCTAGTCATTTCATGATTTAAAAATGGTCTTCTTTAAATTTTAGCCTGTTCCTCTGATGTAGTTATTATCCTTGACAATTAATGTCATTATATCTTAACATCTGAGGCATGAAAATTTCTTATCAGCTTTTAGTATGAGGATTAGAGGAAATTCTAGTTGCAAACTGCATATATCAACTGATAAAAACTGAACTTACCTAATTTGCTTATTCCTTGCTAGTGAAGCCTAGAGACATTAGGTAATCTGAAAGATACTATAATTAGTGACATGCTTATCTTAATAATAAAACAATTAGTAACTTCCATATAAGCAGGCCATGGAAAGCTAGTTATTGATGAAAATAAAATATTCAAGCTTACAAATACTTTCAGCTACTTTTATCCTGAAGCTATGTTTCATGTTTTTGTTTGTTTTACAAACTTAAAAGTTTATTGGTAAAATCAGATGGAGATTTAAAAAATGAAATAAAATTGCCTATTATGTTAGAAAACTAATAGGAACAAACATTTACTTTATAGCACAACACATAATTCTTAACTTTACTATGAAGGTATAGAAAAAAACCCAACCATTCATAATTGGAAACCAAACTTTTTATTATAATATCAAGCCTCAGAAATATGGAAGATGATGCCCCTCTTTCTAATGTTCAAATATGTTTTTATGTTTCAGTATAAGCCAAAACCAATCCATTTATTTTCAACATTTCAAAGATATTATGCCTTCAAAACAAAGGAGATCACAAGCATGCTGCATTTGGTTTAACAAAACAAGTACTAATTGCATAATGTATTTAATTACATTTAGGATATCTTTGTAACAAGGTAGTCATTCTATATTACATATTAGTTATCCTTCATTATTATAGGAGATAAATTAAATTTAAACCTGTTAACAATTCAGAATGCAAAACATCAAAATGTCTTTTTTACATTTTTCCACATCAAGTTTTCTGCATCTGCTTTTATTTCTGTTCAGAGGTAAGAACACAAAATGCAATTTTTCCTGAGGGATAAAAACAGTAGTTAGGCAGCACAAGATACTTTCTCAAGTTCCAGGGATATAAATTAATATTATAATAAATCCATAATGCTCCAATATTGAGCTACAATTTACTGAATTACCATATACATGTATCATTACAAATGCATTTTTAGTTAAGATAAAATAATTATGAAAGTCTGTATGTACAGAATGAGTTGTGTTTTTTTTAGTGTACAAAGAAAATGAAAGTAACAAAGGTTTATAATAGGAATTAGAATAATACCTTATTTATAGAGGGAAACATATTTTATCTGTGATTTAAGAAGTTGTCTTTTTACTCTGATTGTACTCTTACCCTATTATATGTAGGGTCTTAAAACAAGAATTAGATAGCTGTTGGGTCCGTAATCAAAGGAACGAGCATGATACAAAGCGAAGGTCAAGCAAAGCTTTATTTCACGCCAAGCATCAAGAATCAAACTGACCGGCCAGGGTCTTCTCTTACAAAGAGAGGCGACCCCTCTCTGCTTTACAGACTGGCTTTTAAGGGCAAAGGCCATGTGGTTGGGCCTGGTGACGCACAGGTGGCCAATGGCACAGAGAAAACTGCACAGTCAGGCTAAGTCACACATAAGTGACCAATTGAGTTACAATTTACCCTATAATAGACATTTGAACTAGCCTATCACCTTGGTCAGAATTGGCGCCCAAAAGGCGGGACACATACTCCTTGATAGCTAGGGAGACAGTATGTGCCCCCACTGATTGGATACCTCCACCTGGCCCGACCCACCCTTGTATTTGGGCTTTGTTACCTGGGACCGGTTTTCAGGACTTGTTTTTAAGTAAGTCCCCTAGGGCCGGGGGCAGGGTCTGTTTAAGTTTTACTTCATAAACAACAAAATGGCTATTCCACCAAAATGGAGCCATTTTGGCTAAATAGGCCCTTACATTCCCCCCTTTTCTTTGGAGATTAGTCAAATCCTTGACTTTCAGCCAGTTCTATGTCCTCTTTTGCCAGACTGTTTTTAATGACTCCAGTTGTGATTTACCCTGAAACAGGGTTCTTCTCCTAGGGCTATGCAGAGCGCCCCCCCCCCCAAGAAATAGTATGTCAAAGCCTTCCTCTATCTTGCAATTGTATTTCCCACCTATACTTTAACAATAGGAGCAACAATGAACTGAATGAACTCATAGTTTTTTTGAGTCTTAGTTTTAGTCCATGATCGGCAGGGTCCACCGGCAGCAGCATCCATCTCTGGGGGGGCGTCCTTGTCCTCAGCTCATTTGATGTGACCTGTGCAAATCCAGGCCCCGATGCCCTCAACTTCTACCACTGTGGGGGTGGTCGGGATGACAGCAAATGGTCCCTTCCAGCAAGGCTCCAAGTTTCCCACTTGGTGGTGACATATCCAAGCCAAGTCCCCGGGTTGGTAAGGATGTGGTTCCACCTCTGTCTCTGTTTCAGTGTAGGCAGCTCAGATCCCTGCATGGGCTCTTTTTAAGAAGGACTGTAATGCCTTCAGTGACTGGAGTACAGACTGGTCAGTCATTTCTGCTAGAGCAACCTCTTGTAGCCGAGGACAGAGTGGGGGTTCTCCCGAACATTATTTCAAATGGGGTCACCTTGTTTAAGTAGGGTGTGCATCATGCCCTGAGGAGGGAAGGAGCAAGGAGATTCACCCATCCACCGCCAGTTTCCAGAATTAGCCTTGTCAGGGTCTCTATAAGAGTTCATGCTCCCTACTTGCCTGGAGCTCTGGGGCCAGTAAGTAGGCACCACGTAATTTCCAGTTAGTACCCAAGGCCTTGGCCAATGCCTTTGAGACTGAACTCACAAATTCAGGGCCATTGTCTGACCCAATTACTAGGTTACTAGAGGTAACCCAAACCTCTAGTAGCTTTTTAGCTACCACTCCTGCCATCTCATGTTTGGCAGGAAAAGCCTCTACCCAGCCTACCATCTGTATAGATGTTGGTGATCTTACCCTTGGCCACCTGCAGTGCCTTGGGGAGTGCAATCAGCTCCGCTTTGTGCCAAGATTCTGCATGGCAGGGCCACCAACCAGAGTCCCTGCTCAGCTCAGGAGAAACCACTGCAGCCCCCACATACCTCTTTCCACCAACCATGTAGTTACTCCTGTCTGTGAACAGAGTCATCTCCACATCTGGGAGGGGAGTGTCTCTAAGATCCGGCCTTATTCCTGCGACCTGGGTTAGGACCTCCCTGCAGTCGTGTGGGTGGTCAGCCAGCTCCTCTGGTAGCAACATGGCTGGATTTAACACCCCTGGTGGCTGGAAAGTCACTTTCAGTTCATTGAGGAGGAGGGGTTGATACCACATCACTAGGGCATTTGTCATCCACCGGTCTGGTGGAGTCCGGAGAAGGCCCTCAATAGCATGAGTGGTGGTCAAGATGAGATTTTGACCCAAAGTCAATTTACTTGCATCCTTGACCAGGAGGGCCATGGCAGCAATTATGCGGAGGCAAGGGGGGAACCCAGCTGCTGCTGGATCTAGCTTCTTGCTAAGATAGGCTACTGGCCTTTGCCACGGCCCCTGAGCCTGAGTCAAAACTCCATTGGCCACCCCTTCCTTTGCTTCCTTTGATTCCCCGGGGATGAGAACAGCCAAGGCCATTGCTTTTAACTGTACCACCACTGGAGGCTGACCCTTGGCCAAGCCAGGGGGCTTCCCTTCTGCCCAGACCTCGGGAAGCTTCACCTGTAGGGCTTGGAGAAGGCTCCCCTACTTGTCTCCTCTGGTTCTGAGACTGGCTCATAAAGGAGGTATTCAGCTACTGCTGCCACAAACACCTGCACAGTGGGGCTCCAAACCATGGCCCCTTCAGTCTTTGGTGGCCAGCACTACTGTCCTCTATTTGGGTCACTCTTTGGCCCAATGTCCTTTTCCGTGCAGTAAGCACACTGATCTGAATCTAAGGCTTCCCACCTGCTTTCTTTCCATTTACCATCCCCTACCTGCATTTTCCCTTTCCATTGACCTCTTCCCCTGTCTCCTCCCTGCCTCATGTAATGTCAAAACCCTAACTTTTTTTTTTTTTTGGTCTGTTTTCATCTTCTTGTGCATCCCTGTTGTTAAACACCTTTTCTGCTATTCCCACTAACTCAGTCAGATTCTTCCCTTCAAATCTTTCAATTTTCTGAAGTTTCCTCCTTATATCTGGGGTTGACTGACTGGCAAAGGTAAGATCGCCTAAACAAACTTGTCTAGCTTCGGTAAACAAACATTTAAAGATAACCAAATCTAGAATTTGACATCCATAAAGGTGTGTTATTAAAACATATTTTTTCTCTCTAAAATAACCCTCATTTCCAGAGAGAGCCAAATCAGGACTAATTCATTTGAAAAACAAGTCCAATTTTAACAAACTTGGCTTAATTATTTGCATAAGCTCAGTAAGAACAGTGAGTGATCATATAGATCTTTTAGAATCTGCTTTGCTGGAACTTCTTATAAGGGATCTCCAGGCTGAACTTTTAGTAGCCTCTAAAAGTCCAGGCCAGAAGCCAAGCCATCTACTTGCCATCAGACATGCCTGCAATACCTGTCAATTTGGGTGAATTCCTCTTCCTGAGGTACCCAAAGAATCAAGCGACATGCACCTGCCAGGAGTGACATCCTTTACTCTCCTGGTGAGGCAACTGGGAACTCTGTAAGCAAGGTATCAGGCCAACAGTTCCAAAGAGCTTTACTGCTCCAGGTTTTATAAAGTCAACCTTAGTTCCTTTAAGCTGTCTGGTCATATCTGAGTCTTTTCAAATATAACATTCCAGTCAAAGCCTTGGTAAAATAACCAGTGTTTCCAATGGTGTCCTGTTACAAGGAGAACAGATTCTTATTGAACTTATGCAAATGACTGATTGCCATGGAAGAAAGAATACTCCCTGAGACTTTTTGGTTTCAGAGGGCTCAGATAGAAAGAGTTGAATGCCTTGATTTGTTTACAAATTAGTACTTTTACATCTCTGTAAATTACAGATAACTTAAGAAAAAGTTTCCCTAGTCTGGAAGAGCAAACATTACAGAACCAATAATGTTTAAAATAAGACAAAACATTAAGAGACACAACATTACAATCTTTCAGTTCATCTAGTCCCATGTTGCTAATTCTGGTTTAGTCTGAATGCAGCTTTTACTTCTGGAAATTCTTACCCATTTCAATTCCAGGATTTCAACATATCAAAGACCTGTATTTACTGAAAGTCTCCCATATGAATTTCCTTTAAGGAGGAATCCATTTTACAAGAGAATTAAAACAATTACAAGTGACAAAAACTCAGAATAGATATGGTTAAATATCAAGTGATGACCCTATCAAAACATTAAAACTTTAGGAAATGTATAGAACCTCTAGAGTAGTTACAGCATTTACCCAAATGTAACCCAAATTTTATCATTTGTTTAGCAATATTCCCTGAGTAACTTAGCATATCAAGGAAAAGCCTTGTGAGACAAAGAGATCTCATTTACAACTCTGGGCAGGCAAAGAGAAAAACATTTACATTTTCTTAGAAACACCTCAATCTCTAGTGAAGACTAAATATTAACCAATTGTATACTGTTACAACAGAATTCTTAGAAGACAAATTTATGAATCAGTTAAGCACAAAACATGTTTACCAACAGATTTCAAAAGTACAAACCTAGTTCCTGCAACCAGTGCTCTAGCATTTTATCCCATTTGGTTTAAAGTTTCAGGTTAATAAAGACTGAAAGCTACTTTAAAATTATCCATTAAAACTTTGAGACAGGCAATTAACCATCAGTTTTAGTCATCTCTTTGCTAACAGAGGTGTTTCCCAGAAATTCTGATGCTAGCTCAGTTCTTGTCGTTTAATCTTGGACAAGCCCCCAATGTTGGGTCTGTAATCAAAGCAGCGAGACTGATACAAAGTGAAGGTCAAGCAAAGCTTTATTTCACGCCAAGCATCAAGAATCAAACTGACCAGCCAGGGCCTTCTCTTACAAAGAGGTGACCCCTCTCTGCCTTACGGACTGGCTTTTAAGGGCAAAGGCCATGTGATTGGGCCTGGCCATGTACAGGTGGCCAATGACACAGAGAAAACTGCAGAGTCAGGCTAGGTCACACATAAGTGACCACTCGAATTACAATTTACTCTATAATAGACATTTGAACTAGCCTATCACCTTGGTCAGAATTGGCACCCAAAAGGCAGGGCCCATACTCCTTGGTAGCTAGGGAGACAGTATGCACCCCCACTGATTGGATACTTCCACCTGGCCTGACCCACGCTTGTATTTGGGCTTTGTTACCTGGGACTGTTTTTTGGGACTCATTTTTAAGTAAGTCCCCAGGGTGGGGGGAGGGCAGGGTCCATTTAAGTTTTACTGCATAAACAACAAAGTGGCTATTCAATGGAAATGGAGCTGTTTTGGCTAAATAGGCCCTTACAATAGCTACTTTATTATAATTAATTCCAAATCTAGAGACAATTCCCATTTTACACCTAGTAGGGTATTCTTAATGATTGTATTCAAAAGAAATTGAAACACATTTGTTTCACTCTAGTTAATATGAAGAACAATATATTAAAATGAAAGCAATTTCTTAAAAACAAGTCTTTTAGTTTCATCTGTATGGTAGATTAGAGATGTGCACAAATGCCTTGCTATTTCTCTAAGTAAGAGAGAATCAAATTCTGTCCTCTCCTTGAATCTGAACAGGTTGAATTGTTAGCCCAAGGTATTGTGGTAGAAATAACCTTTCAGGAATTGTGGAGGCTCAGCCAAAGGGGACATTTCAGCTTGGGCCTGGGTCTCCTGAAATGCTTTTCTAGAAGCTCTGAGTTGCAAGATATGAATTCCAATTACCCTGAGAACTCCCAGCTGAGTCCAGCTGACCAGCACTCAACCAGAGTGCAAATCAGATCATTCAGCCCAGCCCATTTGTCAAGTGAATCTAAAGAGTGAACTCTATTGGTGCCATGTGGATTTTCTGATTCAGAGAATTTTGATATATAATAAATTTATTGTTTAATAAATTTGGGGCTTGGGGGGTTGTTAAATGAAACAAGCTTTTCTTTTTTTGGGGGGGGTGGGAGGGACTGGAGGTGATCCAGGTTAGCTACATAAGAATCCACCAGGAACACTTTAATATATCATACATTCCTCATAAGCACAAATATCTAGGATGATTTCATTTTAATGAAGTTCTTTAATCACACTCTGTCACAGATCTAATGGCTACTACTTGATTTGGATGATATCTGGTAGTCTGGTGGTTAAAATGTATCTCAGAGAAGGTGAGGATGAACTAGAAGAGATTTTTTTTTTTTTTTAACTCCATGTAATTCATATTATACAATAACAGAATCTTCACATAAACTGAATCCACTCAATTTTTGGATTGCAAATAATGCAAACATATTTGTGTGTGTGTGTGTTTATTTCTCAAAACAATTAATTGTTTGAATAGATACATAAGTTAGTCTTGACAGTATTTCTATCTTACACATACTTTTAATGAGTTATTTTTTCTAGGTGAGCTTACATTTTTGTCAGGTTCTAGAGGGACTTTACCAACTCAGACTTCTGTGTCTTTGCAAATGTTTATTCATAACTTTAGATAGTATGTAGTTTTCTTTGTTATCTATGAAAGAGTTGTTTTCAAAAGTTTTCTAAAATATATTAGTCGCCATTATCCACACAGGGTTACATTCCAAATCTTCAGTGGAAGCTTGAAGCCACAGATAGTGCCAAATCTCATATATCTATGTTTATCCCTATGCATACATACCTATAATAAAGTTTAATCTATAAATTAGTCACAGCAAATGGTTAACAACTGTAACTAATAGTGAAATATAGCTATTATAACAATATACTGTAACAAAGTCTAGCAAATGCTGTCTTTCTTTCTCAAAAGATCTTATTGTACTGTACTCTTCCTTTTTTTCTTAAAGTGTTATTTATTTATTTGACAGAGAGAGATCACAAGTAGGCAGAGAGGCAGGCAGAGAGAGAGGGGGAAGCAGGCTCCTCACCGAGCAGAGAGCCCAATGTGGGGCTCAATCCCAGGACCCTGGGATCATGACCTGGGCTGAAGGCAGAGACTTTAACCCACTGAGCCACCCAGGCACCCCTGTACTCATCCTTTTTATTATGATGGCATAAGATGACAAAATGCTTCTGTGAGGAGAGGAAGTGGGATGAATGACAAAGGCATTGTGATGTGGCTGTTAGGCTACTATTGACCTTCTGATGAGACTTCAGGAAGATTGCTTCTGGACCCTAGCTGACCACTCAAACTACAGAAAGTGAAAACATGGATAATGGTGGGCTACTGTACATTAATTTATAGAAATTGGAACAATAAATCTTGGAACACTGAAAAAATAAAATTAAATTAAAAAAAGAAGTCAGAAGAAAAGTAATTTGTTCTGGTAATAGCTGTGTTTGTTGATAATGCATTATATCTACTATAACTCTAACCACATTTCCATTTAAAATTAATATGTAGGGTGCCTGGGTGGCTCAGTGGGTTAAGCCACTGCCTTCGGCTCAGTTCATGGTCTCAGGGTCCTGGGATTGAGTCCTGCATCAGGCTCTCTGCTCAGCAGGGGTCCTGCTTCCCTCTCTCTCTCTCTCTCTCTCTCTGCTGCCTCTCTGTCTACTTGTGCTATCTCTCTCTGTCAAATAAATAAATAAAATCTTTAAAAAAATAAAATAAATAAAATTAACATGTAATAGTAACAACTAACAAAATCAATGAAATGGAATTGAGAAAATGATGCTTTTTCATAAGATGAAGAAATAACTTTTACTATAAAAGTAAATTTGTTTGGTGCAAATTCAATTGAAATAGACTTTTGCTGAGATTAGAATTTATAAGATTTTAATAACATAAGTAATGATGGAATATGTACATGATTTTAATCATAGTGTTTACAAACTAAGCTCAATAATATTCAAATTAGCATCTCTATATTAAAATGTATACATTGTAATTATATCCTGTGAGACTACTGCCTACATCCAGTTGGGAAGCTATTTTCAAACTGCAGTTAATCATCACATCTTTTGAAGACTATGGATAGAAGGTATTAGGGTAATTTTATTTTACAATACATGTTCCATTTATAAAGTACTGTTATTTCCAAATTGATACTTTCTTATTTTAAAAAGAAGGAAAGGAAAGGGAGGGGAGGGGAGGGAAGTGGAGAAAAGAAGAGAAGAGAAGAGAAAAAAGAAGAATGCAATTCTATTCTAAGCATAAACCATGCCTTTGGTAAACCAAATGACATGATAATTAGTATGGTATAAAGAGAAACAGCTTATAATAGTATAAATTTTATAAATTTTAACTAACCAAATATTTCAATTTAAATGAAAAATAAATGTCCCTTTGAAAGAAAATCTATTTATGCTCTGTAAAAGAAAATTTATCTGTAGAAAATATCAAATTTTAAATTGCAATAGTAAAGACTAAAAAGAGGAGCAACTGTTTGATAAAATTATTATTTTCTTTTCATTAAAATCACAGTGAAATACACATTTAGAAAACCTAAAATGAGAGTGAAGAAGATGTCATGTTGCCCCAACCCAGAAAGCTTTGTTCTATTTGGGATAATATTCTCAAGACATGCCAAAATGTCTTACTTTTTTATACTTAGATGAAGTTTTTGATTTATGAGTTGTTTATAATTTACCACATTTAAAAAATTAATTTTCTACCACATCAATCATCAGAACAATTGCTAGGGCTTCAACTGAGCCTTGAAAATGTACATTTATACACATAGAACCCAGGGCAGAGGTGCAGATGAAAGTCTCAGACAATTAATAAACAAGTTTCTAAGAAACAGGATCACATACCAAGTTAATTTTTGTGTTGGAATGTGTACTCTAATTCTAATCAAGGGATAACTGAAATTGTAATCATCGAAATAAAAAAAATGCATGTTAAGTAGTTTCATAGAGACAGATGAAAAGATAAACTAGATAATAGAGTGGAAGAAAATATTTTGAGGTCAAAAGACAAATACCGACACGAAAAAACAATGTTAAATTTAAGTTAATGGATGAGATCATCACTTTCCGTGTTTAATTCTAACATACACCTGGAAGGTATTTGAGAATGAGGAAGTACGTTCAGTGAAGGGAATAGCTGAGGATCTTTAGAGCCAACAAGCATTATTTCCAGTCACATTAAAAACAAACAAACAAACAACAACAAAAAAAAAAACAGAAACAAACTGGAAAAGATGCCACCAAAAAATCCCAAAACACTGAGGTAATGGGATCTTAAGTCCGATTACTTACAAAGAAATAGTAGATTTCACTATTGCAAAAATAGGAGCCAGAAGTCAGTGAAATACTGTCTTCAGAGTGTTGGGTGACAATAACTATTAACTTACAATTGTTTACTTAGGTCAACTATAAATTAAGAATAAATTTGAAATACCGTTTTCTTTAAATTTTGTTGTTATAATGACACTCAGGAGATTCTAATGAAAGTTATGGACTTCTGCTCTGGCTAATACACATATATGCTAGGTTTGCATAAAACTTTAGATTCGTAGGGGCACCTGGGTGGCTCAGTGGGTCAAGCCTCTGCATTTGGCTCAGGTTATGATCTCAGGGTCCTGGGATCAAGCCCCACATCGAGCTTTTGCTCGGTGGGGAACCTGCTTCCCTCTCTCTCTCTGCCTGCCTCTCCGCCTACTTGTGATCTTCCTCTCTCTCCCTCTCTCTCTCTCTCTCTCTCTCTCTCTCTTTCTGTCAAATGAATAAAAACTTTAGATTTGTAAATGCCCTGAAGACTCTTTGCTCTAGAGAGTGCATCTTTACCTGTGAATCAAGCTATTGTGGTACCTATGAGTACCTATGGTATTTAAGACTGTATATACTAAAAACTTATGCCACTCTCTTAAGAACCTTTGTAGTTTCTTTCTTTCTTTCTTTCTTTCTTTCTTTCTTTCTTTCTTTCTTTCTTTCTTTCTTTCTTCCTTTCTTCCTTCCTTCCTTCCTTCCTTCCTTCCTTCCTTCCTTCCTTCCTTCTTTCCTTCCTTCCTTCCTTCCTTCCTTCCTTCCTTCCTTCAATGAATTGTACTGGTTTAATTAAAGGTACCACCCATTATGTTACATACATGCTAATGCAATTCACAGACTTAAAATATATTTCATTTTTCTTTTTAAGCCCTCTCAGTCACTGGCACACTCAACCTCCACTAACTCAAGTAGAAAAATGACTGCCCTAGATTCATATATATGCATGCAGAAACAGAGTCTTTAGAAGGCAGACTCTATAATTACTGGTTTGGGGGGAGATTATCTATTTGCTCTCTTCTGTTACTAGTAATAGCCCTTGACGTTCCAAAATGTAAATCCCTAAAGTTTGTTTGGTTGTTTTTTTTTTTTTTTTTCCAAGAGAGAAACCTATAAGGAGCAGTGTTTAACTTTTGAGTTCACATGCAACTCAGAATGGCAAAAAAAACTATACAACTACTTTCCCTTAGCCATTAAACACATTTTGAAATTGGCACATGTGTAAAGTCTTTGGTGCAATAACCTCTGTTCTAATATTTCCACCCAAACTGACTGGAGGGTTAGAATTGCATCATTGCTGATGGCAGTGTCTCTGGTAATGGGCTGCTTGCCTGAGGAGAATCTCTGTGTCATCAATGTCTTGCTATTTCAAATAGATGTTTCCATTCCTTAGATACAGTTTTTCCTCTGTGAATATTTAGCCTCACTTTTCCAACCTGCATATAAGAATAATGATAGTAAATACTTCTTAGGTTGTTGTATCAAAGATCTAAATTATTTATATAATTAAATACAGTTGCTGAAATAAGTACCCCTAACCAGTTATCACCCATTACTATTAGTTCAAATACTTAACCAGTCATTTCCTATTTCTGTTGGAAGAACAGCTCAGTTATTTCAAAATACTATTAGTGTTGATTATGTATAGAATGAGTGAATTTTAAAGGCAATGATATTCAATTACATTGAATAAAAGTTACTTATACATAAATATATTTTAATTTCATACTTTGTATAAGTGAATATACAACTTGGAAAATACCCATACTTAGAAATGTTTTGAGAAAAGATTAAAATATTATTTAAACCATCAGTATTAAATATCAAAAATATTTAAACATTAAAGATGTGTTGTGGTTTATATGTAATGAAAAGCTGTGGCATGTAAAATTTCAAATCACAAATTTCTTGTCTTATTTTTCTTTTGCTCATGTAAAGAACAATAGTTAAATTAGAATGTTATATATCTAACTGAAATGCTAATAGACTTAAACTCTTCAAATCAAATTATACACTGAACTAAGATAAACTGAGCAAAATGTCAGTTTTGAATAGACATTATTTGTCTGCTGGAAAACTTCCACATTTTTTTAAAACAAAGAGGCAAAATCATACAGAATTCTGTCTACTATAAATATGGAACTTCTGGCTATAAGATAAAGTAGATTGCATGTAGTATTCTTTAATATATAAAAATTATTAATAAATATAACCATGCAGGGGAAACTGAGTGGTTCAGTAGGTTAAGCCTCTGTCTTCGGCTCAGGTCATGATCTCAGGGTCCTTGGATCGAGCCCCCACATGGGGCTCTCTGCACAGCTGGGAGGCTCCTTCCCTTTTCTCTCTCTGTCTGCCTCTCTGCCTACTTGTGAGCTCTGTCAAATAAATAAATAAACTCTTAAAAAATAAGCATAACCATGCATATAATTTTGTCAGACAAATAAATGCAGTGCATTATATATTATATTTATTATATTAATTTATATAATTGATTTGCTTACAAAATATGGAAAAATAGGCAAGGGAAACAAAAGCAAAAATGAATTATTGGGACTTCATCAAGATAAAAAGCTTCTGCACAATGAAGGAAACAATAGACAAAACTAAAAGGCAAATTTGCAAATGATATATCTGATAAAGGGTTAGTATCCAAAGTCTGTAAAGAACTTATCAAACTCAACACCCAAAACACAACTAATCCTGTTAAGAAGTGGACAGAAAACATGAATAGACATTTTTCCAAAGAAGACAAGTATGCCAACAGACAAATGAAAAGATGCTCAACAGGGGTGCCTGGGTGGCTCGGTCAGTTAAGCAGCTGCTTTCAGCCCAGGTCATGATCCCAGGATCTTCCGATTGAGCCCTGCATCGGGCTCCTTGCTAAGCATGGAACCTGCTTCTCCTTCTCATCCCCACTCATGTTCTCTCTTGCTATCTCTGTCAAATAAATAAATAAATAAATAATCTTAAAAAAGGAAAAAAATGTTCAACATCACTCATCATCAGGGAAATTCAAATTAAAACAATAATGAGATTATCACCTCACACACCTGTCAGAATGGCTAAAACTAACCACATGAGAAACAACAGATTTGACATGGATAAGGATAAAGGGGAACCCTCTTACAGTGCTTGTGAGAAGCAAACTGGTGCAGCCACTCTGGAAAACAGTATGAAGTTTCCTCAAGTTAAAAATAGAACTATGCTAGGGCACCTGGGTTGCTCAGTGGGTTGAGCAGCTGCCTTCATCTTGGGTCATGATCCTAGGATCCTGGGATCAAGCCCCACATTGGGCTATCTGCTCAGTGAAGAGCCTGTTTTTCCCTCTCCCTCTGCCTATTTGTGCTCTCTATCTCTCTGTCAAATAATAAATAAAAAATCTTAAAAAAAAAAAATAGAACTATGGTATGACCCAGCAACTGCACTACTAAGTAACCAAAGGATACAAAAGTACTGATTGAAGGGGTACGTACACCCTGATGTCTATAGCAGCCTTATCAACAATACCCAAATTATGGGAAAAGCCCAAATGTCCATCGACTGATGAACAGATAAAGAAGGTGTGGTGTATATATTACTTAGCCTTCAAAAGGAATGTAATCTTGCCATTTGTCATGATATGGATGGAGGTAGCATGTATTATGCTAAGCGAAATAAGTCTGTCAAAGAAAGACAAACATAGCATGATTTCACTCATGTGAAAGTTAAGAAATAAAATAAATGAAGATAGAGGAAGGAAGGAAAAAAAAAGAGATAGAGAAAAACAAACCATTAGAGATTATTAATTATAGAGAACAAACTGAGGGTTGCATAAAGGAAGGGGGTACACTAAGTGGGTGATGGATATTAAGGAGAGCACTTGTTGTGATGAGCATTGGGTGTTATACTTAAGTGATGAATCACTAAATTCTACACCTGAAACCAATATTACACTGTGTTACCAACTATAATTTAAATAAAACTTAAGAAATAAATAAAATATGAGAAGATAAAGATGACTATACCATGAGAGTTTTATGAAAGTTTAATTTATGAAAGCATTAAAATATTTATAGTTGCCAGTTTGAAAGAGGGATACAAAATGTCAGGAAGTTTTTAATACAGTCCTCCCAAGTGCTCACATTTACTCATACTTGGACATTTCAGATTTTAATATAAATACAATGTGTATTATAACACAGTACTTAATTGATGTGAAGGATTTCTGTAAGACAAGTTTTAGAAGATATGTTTAAAAGTTTATTATCGGGATGCCTGGGTGGCTCAGTTGCTTAAGCGGCTGCCTTCGGCTCGGGTCATGATCCCAGCGTCCTGGGATCAAGTCCCACATCGGGCTCCTTGCTCAGCAGGGAGCCTGCTTCTCCCTCTGCCTCTGTCTACCACTCTGTCTGCCTGTGCTCGCTCTCTCTCTGACAAATAAAATAAAATAAAATAAAAACGTTTATTATCAAAACAATTTGAAGCCACATACAACATGTTTCACTACATTCAATGTGAAATATAATTTAACTTGTTCTAGATTATTAAAATCATTATTGTGAACATTATTTATTTTTCCTGTTATACTACGGACAGTCTTATTAAAGACATAAAAAGATAAAAAAAAAATCACCCTATTTATCCAAGAGCTTCAGACTCCTGGATGTAGGAAAGTCAATGTCTTTTTAATTTTCTTAAATATTTATTAATTTATTTTGAGAAAGAGTGCATGTGAGCAAGGGGAGGCACAGAGGAAGAGAGAGAGAGAGAGAGAATTTCAAGCAGACTCCCCACTGAGCATGGAGTCTGATGTAGGCTCTATCCCAAGAGCCTGAGATCATGACCTGAGCTGAAATCAAGAGTTGCTTCCCTAACTAACTGAGTCACCCAAAGTGCCCCTCTATGTCTTTTTTTAATACTAATGAGTTAGGATATAGAAAGTATTGTGTGTTGATGCAATCAGACATGGGTTTATTACTCTCCCATTCTCTCTCTCAAATAACTAACTAACTAACTAACTAAATAAATAAATCTTTAAAAAGGGAGAGGGGTGTGCCCGGGTGCCTCAGTTAGTTAAGCGACTGCCTTCGGCTCAGGTCACGATCCTGGAGTCCTGGGATTGAGTCCTACATTGGGCTCCCCGCTTGGCAGGGAGTCTGCATCTCCCTCTCATGCTCTCTCTCTCTCAAATAAATACATAAATAAAATATTTTAAAAAGATGGTTTCCTAGGCTGTCTCCACCTTGGATCCCTATCTTATTATTTTATGTATGGACTATGGAGATGGCCTTTTTACTTTTCTCATTGGCTCCATCTCACTTGTTTTATCTATTTCTGCATTTCATCAATGATTAATCTCCTAAAATCTTTCTTCAATTTTATCATGGTCATATTTAAAAACCATCAGTCCTGGGATGCCTGGGTGGCTCAGTTGGTTAAGCAGCTGCCTTCGGCTCAGGTCATGTTCCCAGCCTCCTGGGATTGAGTCTCGCACGGGGCTCCTTGCTCAGCAGGGAGCCTGCTTCTCCCTCTGCCTCTGCCTGCCATTCTGTCTGCCTGTGCTCACTCTCTCTGACAAATAAATAAATAAAATCTAAAAAAAAAAAAATCCAAACCATCAGTCCCTACACCCACAGTATCATAGATGACAATATTAATGTAGGTACTGAAAGACAATTAATCTTGGAAACAGCCTATACAAACTATGGTATCAATAAATACAGTACAGTACTATAATTGTATATTTCTTCCTTTTGATTTTCTTAATAACATTTTCTTTTCTACAGCTTACTTTATTGTAAGAATGCAGTACATAACACATATAAAATGCAAAACATGAGTTAACTGACCATTTATGTTATTGATAAGGCTTCCAGTCAACAGTGAGACGTTAATTGGTTATGCTTTAGAAGTAGAAATGTGCTTTCTGCAATTATACATGTTGCCCACACTGGTGTTTTGAGAGTTATGTTAGCTCACTGTAGAGTATCATGACATAAACCATCTTGCTTCAATATGCTGCAAGACTCAGAAACTATGTGCCAAATTGCATGGGTCATTGCAATTTCTCTATCACTAAATATAAATGAATGAAATGTTTATTTTCTAAGTTTTCTTATAATTATATGGAATTATAGTTAAACATTGTTTTCAGACTTTTTTAGTTATGACATCCTCATGTGTCACTCAGTTAAGCCATCTAATATTTCCTCTACTCTTTAGACACCCTAGAAATAAATGTAACAAGGTTTACTGGGAATTAGTGTTATGAAGTTAACTGTTCTTCAGCAATTAATTATATTAAATTTTATTTAAATTTAAATTGCCAAGTTTCTTAACTTTTCCTTTGTAGCATATTTTCCTTGTTCATGAATATTCCTAAATAAATGGAGAAAGTGGCTTCCCTCTCCCTAAGACTTGATCAATGATTTTGTTTCTGAAAATCATTTCTCTACATTCACTCTTTGCTACTAGTTAATAACTAGTTCTATTGCATTTTCCTCTGTCATAGTTTTAGGAGGCAGTATAGCCTAGTGACTATCTCTTACTGACTATGCCATTTTGGGTAACTTATCCTGTGAAATACAGAGGTGAACTTACAAATATATGCCTACGTATATATGCTAATTAATACATATGCTACTTAACACTTGATGATCTCTATTCAAACACTCCATACCATTTATTTAATTCAACAAACAGTTTTTTGATACTTTGAGCCAGGAATTATTTTGGATGCTTAGGATTTATCAGTGAAGAGTTAAGCTTTTGAACTCTTGTGGTTGACATCTTAATGGGAGAAGCTTTTTGTGTGTGTGTGAAGGGGCATTAGGTGATGAATACAATTAAAAACTAAAGTAGAGCGTATTATGCTTAGCGAAATAAGTCAACTGGAGAAAGACAACTACCACATGATCTCCCTGATATGAGGAAGTGGAGATGCAACGGGGGTGGGAGTTAAGGTGGTAGGAAAAGTAAAAATGAAAGAAGATGGGATCGGGAGGGAGACAAACCAAAAGAGACTCTTAATGTCATAAAACAAACTGAGGGGGGTGGGGGGAAGAGGGGTTGGGTGAGGGTGGTGGGGTTACATCATATGTTTAAATAAAGCTTAAATAAAGTAAAAAAAAAAAAAAACTAAAGTAGAAGCAGCACATGCTAAGTGAGACACCACTTTAGAAAGGGGTGATGAAAGAAGGACTCTCTGCCAAGGTGACAGTTGAGCTGAACCCTGAATGAAGTAGTACAGGTAACTGGGGCAAGTAAGCTGGGCAGAGGTTAGTTTGCAGTGAGCCCGGAAGGAAGAGTTACTATGACAGGAAATGAGAGGATGTCTCATAGGTAATATTTACTAAAGCAGCTTTGGATTTAACTTACAATTATTTTCAAGTATTGTGGCAACTTAAAAGAAGTCCCCATGGCAAAGAAAAGTTTATCAAACTCTATTCCTTATTTACACACAAAATCCACTTGCTCCAATTTAAAATTAGTTTCTTTTACTTCAGTCTCAGTTAACTGGAGAACACTTCTCAGGTATATTGATCCTTTTCATATAAAGGTGTCCTATTCCAAGTGTTTCAAAGTTCAAATTTTCAAAAGTTTTTCCCTTTTTCTTATTTGGTTTTATTCTCTTTTATACTTTATTTTTAAAGGTACAAAATATTTGGTGAAAATAAAACCAGTTTTAGGTGTTTAGTTTTCTTTTCTTTTAGAGCATAACTTTCATCCTTCTACACAGCATTAATTATGACAAAAATTAGGTATCACTTGGTGAAATGTTAAGGCTTGAGGATAAGTTATGGTTCTTATGACTAGAAACCCTGCCAGAATAACTGAAATTTATAGAACTTGATTTATGGAGATAGAACCATCCACTTTTTTCCAAATATATAAAATTGACACTCACACACATCTACACACTAAGAAATATCAGATTTGTTTAATTTAGAACTAAACTCTGGAATGGTATTGGATTTTTACTATTTTATTTATTAAATATTTACTGCGTTCCACTGTTGTAGATGCTGAGGATACAGTGAGAAACAGAAACAAATTCCCTTACATATCACATATTTTATATTCCAAAAGTACTAGAACTTTCTTTCTTACTTTCTTGTTTTCTTTTCATTTTTCTTTCCCTCTCTTTCTTTCTTCCTTGTGAAAAGGATATGTAACATTTTTCTTCAAGATTTCCTCAATTTACCTATAAATTGAACTAATGCGTATGACCTTCATTGGTCCCATAGCAACGGTAGTATTTAATAAAATACACATTTCAGTCTTTTTAAACTATTTTATTTCAATTAATTAGCATATAATGTATTATTGGTTTCAGAGGTAAATTTCAGTGACTCATTAGTCTTATGTAATACCCAGTGCTCATTACATCACATGCTCCCCGTAATGTCCATCACCCATTACCTCATCCCCCACCAACCTCCCCTCTAGCAACCCTCAGTTTGTTTCCTATGACTAAGAGTCTCCCTTTCTGGTTTCATATTGGTTTATTTTGTCCTCTTCCCCAATGATACTCCATTTAGTTTCTTAAATTCCACATATCAGTGGGGTCATATGATAATTGTCTTTCTCTGATTGACTAATTTTGCTTAGCATAACACTAAAGGTGCAAAAATTGCTCACAAAGTATGTCCTTGTCCCAAAAATTGATAATCTAAAATAATGCAAAAAAATTTTAATGCATTTTAGAAAATTATTCCAGACAGCTTCAAAATGTGTATAAGACAAATGGATCTTGATTCACTGTATGTGATGGCCTATTCAATTGACTGACATAAAGCATGTTAGCAATTCCAGGGCTCTATAGAAGAAGCTCTGCTCTGGTTCTTGTGGGACATATCTAACACTTAATGGTCTTAACCAGTAGGAAAGAGATTATGGAAACAAATGTTGGAAATTGTTAACCAATGACTATAGAACTTGCTTTTGTTCTCAAGCACATGGTTAGCAACATTCTGCATTTTCACAGGTACAGCATGTATTTTTCCTCTTCAGATATTGGAGGATATTATTATAAATAGTCCTGGGGAAAATAACTAAGAACAATAATTTATTTTCCATGGCATGTTATTTGGTTTTACTAAACTCAAATGAATCTAATAAGAAAAAGATTTTACTTTTTAGAAATTTTAACTCAAAATTTCTGACAAATTGGGTCCCATGAGTTTTCATCAAAATTCCAATTTAAGGGGCACCTGGGTGGCTCAGTGGGTTAAAGCCTCTGCTTTCGGCTCAGGTCATGATCCCAGGGTCCTGGGATCGAGCCCCACATCGGGCTCTCTGCTCAGCAGGGAGCCTGCTTCCTCCTCTCTCTCTTTCTGCCTGCCTCTCTTCTTACTTGTGATCTCTGTCAAATAAATAAATAAAATCTTAAAAAAAATTCCAACTTAAGAATAAATTCTAGGGGCACCTGGGTGGCTCAGTGGGTTAAGTCCTCTGCCTTCAGCTCAAGTCATGATCCCAGGGTTCTGGATATCAAGCCCCGAATTGGGATCTCTGCTCAGCAGGGAGCCTGGTTCCTGCCCCCCTGCATCTGCCTCTCTGCCTACTTGTGATTTCTGCCTGTCAAATAAATTAAAAAAAAATCTTTAAAAAATTAAAAAATAATAAATTCTACTTCCTTCAGTATATTTTTCAATTTAAATTTACTTGCCTTTTAAAAATCTTTTTTTTCCCCTTACCTTTTGCTTTTGAGTCTAGTAAGAAACTTCCAATTTATGAGCTATAAAATGCATCCATTTCATATTTCTTTCTTTTTTTTTTAAAGATTTTATCCATTTATTTGATAGAGATCACAAGTAGACAAAGAGGCATAGAGAGAGAGGAGGAAGCAGGCTGTCCGAGGAGCAGAGAGCCCAATGCGGGCCTCAATCCCAGGCTCAATCCCACGACCTGAGATCATGAGCCGAGCCTAAGGCAGCGACTTTAACCCACTGAGCCACGCAGGCGCCTCCCATTTCATATTTCTTATGTCTAGTCTATAATCCTTGTTAGTCATTAAAAGCTGAGTTTTTAGTCATTTAGTAGCTAGGGCCTGAAAACTTGAGATTCTGAAGATTTCCACTTAAAGATAAATTCAGTGGATGTTCTGAGATAAAAATCTTAGATACTCTATAGAAATTTGTAATGACTCTATATACTTATGCAATTTCTGGCCATTTTGTTTTAGTTATCAAAACAATGTATTTCCAAAGTGATTTCTAGCAAGAAAATTTATGAATGGTCAGAATAGTAATTTTAGATGCCTAATGTATCCTTCCTATAAATACTATAATTAAAAAAAAGACATGGACAGTTATTTTTGCTTGCCACAATATTTCAGAAATAAATGTCTTGAATGAGTTTATGTGAAATCAATGTAAACATTTAAAGCTAAGTAAAAAGTGGAATAAGTTACTGTTAAGCAGAAAAAATATTCTCAAATGTGCAAAGAAAGAGGATCATTATCTTTCCAAAATTTTATTGAAAATTAAAAAAAAAACTTTATTTAAAACAGATGAGAGTATTTTTGTTAGCTATATGAAAGAATAATTTTCCTAGGGAAACTTTCCCATACATTCAAAGATTTTCAACAATATTAACATCATCCTTTTTGAAACTATGGGTATATGTGTCCCCCTCAGTGCACTGAATCAGAATTCTTCAAAAATCATTAACTGTTATCTGCAGGTCATATCTCTATAGTCTGTATTGTAGAGTAGAGTACATGTATGAGGATCAGGACTTGCTTATTCCCCATTATTTGTAGGTGTGGTTGGAAATCTTGAATGGAGTAAATGAAATCAACTGTTTTTTTGTTGTTGTTTTAAAATTTAAAGTGAAAAACTTAGTTGGCTAGGACAGAATACAGGTAAAGGTGCCTGGTAAGCGTTTCTCTTTTAAGATGGGAAACATTGAAAGTCAAACTTTATCAATCAGTTGGTCTGGTCTGAAGTTGCCTTGAATGTCTGGTCACTTATTTTGATTTTGATGATTACATGCATTTGAGATTTAACTGAAAGAATCTTTTAATGTTATTCATCTTAAAACATTTGGAATCAACAAAAATCATGAGCATGTACTTATTCTGTGATATCTACAATGCACCCATGACATTAAATAAAACAGAGGTACCATTTTCTTTCATAGGTTATAATTAAACTTAAAAAGCAGATATTGCATTTTTCTTTTATGATTAAGTAATAAATATACTAAAATATAATTAATATAATATTTTTTTTCTTATTTGTCATGGCCATTCCTTTTTTAATTAAGATTTTTTGTGCTTGAGTTTTACAGATATACATGATATCATGATATTGTGGCTGATAAGAAGATATCATCAGAGAGAAGCATGTCCAAATGCAAGATCTGGCCCATACTGTTTTGTTTTGTTTTTAATTTATACTACCAATTCTTCATATCTTCCATAAAATTGAAAAAGTAATATCTCAAGATAAGTCTAAATATTTTTAAAAGTCTCGTATGTAACATGAACAATGATGTTTTTCCTCAGAAATTAAAAGTTTTCTTTAGAATAATAAACATATTTTATAGATTCAAAGCCAAACTATACAGCCAATAAGTGATAAAAGATCATATGAAGTTTGCCAATTTCTACCACATCACATCTTTAAAAATGGTGCTCTGTTTTTTACAAGTTGATGAGCATGAAAGTAGAAATTACTTATGCTAGATGGCCATTGAGGTGTTTTGCCCTTAAATGACAAGTCTCTTGCATCTTGCCATGCTGCCTTGTTTTGTGGCTGTTTCCCAACACAGTCAGATTTGTGGTCAAGAAAACACCTGTTGGCCAGAGGCAGTTGCTTGCTGCTTCAACTCTGGACAAGTCAAAGACATGCTTCAACTTTGCCACATCTAAGCAGATGTGTGGTATTTTCAGAAGGTTGGTCCTCAAGTGATATTTTCAGAGATGTGGTCCTCAAGTGAGTAACTGGTATTCTACATCAGCAAAATAACTTAGTTTTACAGATTGCAAACAAAAATAAAAGTTGTTGCTTTTTATGTATTTCATTCTTTTAGAATAAAATAAGTACAGGCTGCTGGAATAAAATTGCCTTTCATCACTTTAAAAATTACATTATTTTAAAAATGTTTATTTTTTTCACAGCATTGATCAAAAATCATTTCAACTCATTTTAATTTGCAGTTAAACTAAGCTTTTGAATTTAACTCCAGAAGTGAAGGATTCTATATGAAACCTAACTATATTTGGATCAAGCAGAAACATTAAATTATGAGGAAAACCAGACTCTTCATAAGACCTATCACTCCTGCCAGTAATTTTAGTAACAAAAAATCGGTTTATTTGAGAATAGCAAAGAATTGTAATCTAGAACAACACACTCATGCAAAACCATAAATAAGTAAGAGAAAAAAGGAGAGGAATGTTCTTTTATAGAGCAAAGAGGGAATCTGGGAAGGCTATTTGCTAAAAACAAAAACATCTTTGGGAGCCTGGGTGGCTCAGTTGGTTAAGCGGCTGCCTTCGGCTCAGGTCATGATCCCAGCGTCCTGGGATCGAGTCCCACATTGGGCTCCTTGCTCGGCAGGGAGCCTGCTTCTCCCCCTGCCTCTGCCTGCCTCTCTGTCTGCCTGTGCTCGCGCGCTCTCTCTCTAACTAATAAATAAATAAAATCTTTTAAAAAATGTTAAAAAAAATCCACTGGCATTAACTGAGAACTGGAAGATAGAGACTTCATTAGCTGAGTTGTGATAGTCCCTCACTGGCTGAGCCATTGAGGGGCACAAGGGGTGGAAGACTTATTTCCTTCTACTGGGATAGTAAAGTAGTATCCATGTGCAGGGTTCACCTCTTTCTTTTGGGTCTGTAGTTAACCATGAATGACAGGGTATTTGAGCTCTCCCAGCTAAACTTCTCAATTTCATTCTAGGGATGTTTCCTTTTATTAATTTTGATTCCACACAAATTTTAGGTTTGTTCCAGGTCTTTGAAAAATGCTGTTGGAATTTTGATTGGGATTGCACTGATAATATAACTTGCTCTAGGCAGTATAGACATTTTAATAATGTTTATTCTTCTGATCCATGGAATGTTTATCCATTTTTCTGTGTCTTCTTCAATTTCTTTCATGAGTGTTCTGTAGTTCCTCGAGTACAGATCTTTTACCTCTCTGGTTAGGTTTATTCCAAGGTATCTTATGGTTCTTGGTGCTATATTAAATGGAATCAATTCTTAATTTCCCTTTCTATATTTTCATTGTTAGTGTATAAGAAAACAACTGATTTCTGTACATTGATTTTGTAGCCTGCCACATTACTGAATTGCTGTATGAGTTCTAGTAGTTTGCAGGTGGAGTCTTTTGGGTTTTCCATATAAAGTACCATGTCATCTGTGAAGAGAGAGAGTTTAACTTCTTTTTTGACAATTTAAACATATTTTATTTATTTAGTTAGTTAGTTAGTTAGCTTTCTGATTGCTGTTGCTAGGACTTCTAGTACTATGTTGAACAACAGTGGTGAGAGTGAGCATCCTTGTCATGTTTCTGATCTCAAAGGGAAGGCTGCCAGCTTTTCCCCACTGAGAATGGTATGTGCTGTGGGTTTTTCCTAGATAGAGTTTATGAAGTTGAGGAATGTTCCCTTTATCTCTATACTTTGAGGAGTTTTAATCAGGAACACAGGCTGTATTTCGTCAAATGGTTTTTCTGCACCAATTGAGAGGACCATGTCCTCTCTTACTAATTTTGGGGAAAGACCAAAAAGAAAGAGACAGATCATTGCAGATTGAAAGGTGGCAAGTTTAATAAGCAAGGGAACTTATATGCAAGGCCTGTCTTGGGTGGTCATGAAACCAATAGATCCCTATAACCTCTACTAAAACTTAACAATATTATGAAAGACCTTAATGGGGTTTTGTCATCTATACCTTCCAGATGCCTCAATAACACATCACTATCTCAAGGCTGTGTCTTTGGGGGCAGTTTCTGAGACCAGGAAAGGCAAGTAGAATGCCCATTCGAAGGATGAAGTTGGTGGATGAGGAGACTTCAATGGCAAGGTATTGCTCCTGGCAAGGTCATCCTCTTGAGGGCCTCTACCAATACTCCACCTGGCCCTTGTGATCAGCTCTTAGAACCTCACATGCAACCTCTTCTGCAATGTGCCCAAAGCAGTCAGAAAGGAGTCTCACTAGCATGGAGGTGGATCCTTTGACAGCTATTTGGCTGCTGTGGGGGCAGACGCCAGAGCACAATGTAGGCATATGCAAGAGAAAGCATAGATTAAAATAATAATTCCCCAAATCAGTGACAACATTTTCCACTCATGTCTCTGCGACCTGAACCCACCTAAGTTGGGGGTTGAATCATTTAGGACATTCATTTATATCCTCGTGTTATTTAATAAAAAGGATACATTAGCAGACTCATCAAGTATGAATACACACAACATTCTGTTTGGATAATGGCATGGGTGCTTCCTTGTGGAGCGATAATAATGTCCAAGGCCATCTTGTTTTAAAATACAGCTTTTCTCTGTAGGAACATATTTGTGTTCAGTGAGGACAGACTTTGGTGGCTATTACGCAAGGCTTACTGAATTCATTTAGAAAAGGCTTCTATATGTGCTATAACATCCTCCAGAAAAATGTAAGTGGGGGAGGATGTGCCCACCTGGCCTTGAGGAGAGGGAGGCTGGAAACTTTGTTATGCATCCCATACATGTTGGTTAGAGAGACAATACTGAGGAGATATATTGGGGAAAGGGGAGAATATTTCAGACCAAGACCCCCATCTTCTCCCCTCTTTCAATGATATATCTTCCATTCCAGGTAGAGTGCATTCCATAGGCTCAGCTGCTAGCAGAATAATGAGATCCTTGTGGATGTTGAGTAGCTCCCTCTCACTCACAGATGCACAGTAACTTGCTCATTCTGGAGGGACATCCCATTGTCTAGTAGATAACTGCTTTTCCAGGCATTATGGGGCTTGGTATTCCCAGCAGCATAGCATATTGATCCACAGTGAGAATCAGGGCTTTTTCTAGGACTTGCACGCATTTATAGCATTGGATACCTTGGCAAGTGCTCCCAGTTAGGTATATGGAGCAACAGGTCCTACTGGTGAACATTCAAATGTGTCAAAGTCTGAATAGTTCTTCAGGCTACCCAGCCAAGGTGGTTTTATCTGTTAGTATTTTAATCTGCTGTCTTCATATATTTTATTTATTTATTTTATAATCCTGCAGCTTACTGGTTATGCAGGAGATAGAATTCTCCATTCAATGTCATGTTTTGTTTTGTTTTGTTTTGTTTCCTCACTCTTGCACATCATGACCTTTGGAATGTGATCCCCTAATCATTGTTTATCTGATGAAAATATCCAGACATGTTACTCAACTTGTCTACTATCCTAATCATGGCAGCCTGAGTTGCACAGTGATAGGGGAAATCTTGGATTGGGTCAGATCTATTGTCCACACAAACCAAAGCATATTTAGAACACACTCAGAGGGAGGGGGCTGATATAATCAATTTGAGAACTTACCATTTGTGAACTCTGCTGGATGGTCCTAGATTCCTTTGGCAATTGCTTTGGACATTTTTGGAACACACAGGACATACTGTTACTTCACTAACTAAGTCATTTTCAAGGACTTTCCAGCACCCCCGACAATGCACCATCACCCATGGGCTAAATAGTGTCAGCTCCTCCTATACACCCAGTGTTCTTTATCTCCTGGAAGTTGCTAAGACTCATACCCCAGCTAAGGCATCAGCTTCTTCTTCTGATTGCCAGGTGGTGCCAGGGCCCTATGAGACAGGATACAGAAAACAAGTAAGGGCTGGTTCAGACTCTTTCAGTTGAACACAAATGTCTTTCCACATATCCTGACCTTTAAAGGGTCCTCTCATTGTCATCTCCCCCTTTGTTTCCTGTTGTCCAAGCCATAAGGTTAATCATTTAGAACAGCCTAACTGT
This sequence comes from Taxidea taxus jeffersonii, assembly GCA_003697995.1. Taxonomy (NCBI): domain Eukaryota; kingdom Metazoa; phylum Chordata; class Mammalia; order Carnivora; family Mustelidae; genus Taxidea; species Taxidea taxus. The sequence continues at coordinate 186,969 of ML103853.1, forward strand.
TCATCAAAAGGGTTAACAGCCAGGGCTCATGAGGGATGACCAGCCAAACCATTGTGAGTTTGACCCATTAGCTGTTGTGGTTGTTCCTTTATGAAAGGCTCGACCTGTAGAAGTTCTATGTATACTGCTAGGAGCTGTTGCTTTATGAGGGTCTGTAAAGTTTCTGTCTCCTTTTGGACCTGGGACAAAAATGTTCTCCTCTTTGGTTATCTCTGCCACAGTGCTCAACCTATACCTTCTGCGGTCACAGACACATCTAACTCAGATGGTAGTCCTGCTTGGTTGATGCCCAGAGCTTTCATCTGCTGCACTAGAATTTTTGGTTTCTCGAAGGTGACTTGCTGCTCTCATCCTGTCCTACATGGGCCCTATCTTTAAGGGGTAGCATAAGGGATAAAGTCACTATAACAACTGGGGAATAAAAATCCTCTAATCCTTAGAAATGTTTGCACCTCTTTCACATTTTTCAGAGTTGGATAAACTTGTATCTTATCAATCACAACTTCTGGGATGGCATACATTTTACCTGAAAAAATGACTCCCCAAACCTTATGGTAGTGGCTGGGCCTTCCATCACCCATTCATTTCCTCACAGGTTTTGCAGCAAAGTCCACCAAGTGTTCTGTAGCATAGGCAAATCTTTACATGTTAACATTATATCATCAATGTAAAGGGCTCTTTGGACGGGTTGTATCTACCAGAGCCATCCCCCTTGTTTATTCCTGGAGGACCAGTGAGTAGTGAATTTGACATGAGGCCTGGTGAGGCAGTCTTGGCCTGTATCCTTTATCAGGGGCATGGGAGGCACCCTCCCAGAAAAGGACTATATCCCTGAGACTGCTCTGGAGCAAGTGGTATATCAAGGATAGTAGGAGCAGGTGGGGCAGGTATGAACTTTTGTACAAGTTTTAAGGCTTTTTAAAGGCTCACCAAGATAGCATGATTGGTTGGACTATTTGCTCAGGTGGGGTTCCTGCAGGAATGAGATCAAGTCACAGTTGCTTCTGGGATTATTTTACAGGACCCTTTACAGCCCATTGGAATAGGCTTTTGGCTTTCCAAATTACCCCTCTAGTTTGGGTCTTTCCCAAAGCTCATAGCCATACCCAAGATTTGTTAATTTCTCCAGATCAGCAGTGGATTGCCCCACATCATAAATATCTTATTCTACAACTGGACACAGCATGCATACAAGTGTCCCATGTCAGGTGTTGGAAGCATCTTTAATTCTTGCCATGAATATGTCTTTCAAAGACAGGTTCATGAGCTGCCTGCCTCATTCCCAACTCCTTAAGAATCTGTTGTACCTCCTTTGTAGATTTCCAGGATTCCACATGCCCAGGGAAGTTATCCTCACTATGATAAGCCTCCCTGTAGACTCACATAATCTAATCTATGAGAGAGAACCTGAAATCCCTAGAGCACCATGTAGGTGCTGCTAGAGGACGGGATGTGTCATGACGATGCTCATTTTTTTTCTGCCTCCTGCCTGGTCAGAGAAATGCCATCTTCCCCATATCTCATAGCCACACTAACCATATCCAGATAATTTCCCTGGCCATTTCATGAACTTGGCAGCTACATTAGTAAGTTCAGAGGAGTAAATTCTCCCATGATGAATACTTCCTGAACTGGAGGTTGCTGTTGCTGTACTTTTGCTTTCCTTTGTATTAGGGTTGGGATAGCAAAAGGCATTTTCTCTATTTCAATGTCCATCAAGATAACATCCTCCTCTTTATTCTTTGTGGGTTTTTTTTGTTTTTTGTTTGTTTGTTTAAGATTTATTTATTTATTTGGGGGATGGCAGAGGAAGATGGAGAAAGAGAATCTTAAGCAGACTCCCCATGAGCACAGAGCCCCAGATAGGGTTCCATTGATCTCAGGACTCTGAGATCATGACCTGAGCTGAAATCAAGAGTCAGATGCCTAACCAACTATGCCCCCTCTTCTTTACTCATCGATTTTCCAGAGATTCTTTGCCATGATGTACTAGTCATAGTTTCTCACCAAGCACACAAGAGCAGCCAGCATTTTCAGGGCATCTCCATACTCATGTGCAGTCCACAAGCATCTGACATACAGACTACTCCTCCCCGCACGAAGACTGTTGGCCAGCTCAGGATTTCCCCTGAGTTCCCCTGAGGATGCTTCATTCCCAACATCCATTTCTTTGGTCTCCTGACTGGCTTACCAATTTGGTTTACAACCTCCTCTGAAGCTTCCTGTGTGGAATCTGAAACCAGCCCCTATATGCCAATGGCAAGGAGAACCAAAGAAAGTCAATCTACTACTTAGATTGTTAAGTGATAGATAACAAGCAAAGGAACTTACATATGAAACTTGTTTTGGGTGCCCTCAAGATGAGTAGATCTTTTCACCTGCCTGCCAAATTTTAAAATTTGTATAGAAGCCTTAATCGCATTCAGTCACATATACCTTCCAGATGCTCTCAACAACACATCACTATCTCAAGGCTATGTCTTTGAGGCAGCTTTTGCAGAATACAAGTAGAATGCGCATTCCAAGGACAGAGAAGAGGATAATAGCCTTCCGTTGCCAGAGTCTAGGTCACAGGTCAACTAGTGGCCAAATCTTTTGATGACTTCCCACACAGGTATGAAATGTTTCCTGGGGAGATCTTAAAACTAGGGACAGAAAAATATAAGGAGCCTTGGCTAAAATTCTCCTTAATGGACCAGAATATAAAAAAGAAAAGAAAATTAAAAAAAAGATTTTCTTTGGCCAAAAGAGAGGGGCACATATTGTTCCTCAGAGCCAGTTTTTAAATTTTAGATTAGAACTAGTTTAATAGGAAAAAAAAGAGATGGTTTGGAATTTTTTTTGTCTTTATATTTCTTGGGGTTTAAATATATATTTATGTAATTATAATCTAATACTTTTGTTTATGACTAGAAACAGTTATTTTAAAATAAAAATATTAAAAGTGTACTTAAACAGTGATCTGTCCCACCTCTGTCTTGTCAATAATTTTATTTACCCTAATATCTTCAATATTTCATACATATATATTTTGAATTGCAGTGTTTGTCATCTTATCGAGAAAAACAAGCAGATATAAATGTTACTAATTATCATTTACTTTGCATATTCATATAGTTTAAATAAGGAAAAATGAGTGTGTTTAATCTCAGTCATTGACAGCCATGTAAGGAGTCTGCACATAAGCATAAGTAGCATAAAGGGCTATGAGCATGTATTGCAAACTTTCAACTCTCCTGGTGTAGCATATTCACTGTATGGATTATCTGTGTAACTTTTAAATTATATGGTATCTGTAATTGTGTTGGAATCAAGTTACATATTCATTGATTCTGGGTCAGTAACTTGGTCTGGTCTTCCTAAAAAAGCTTCCAGGCTGCCAGAAATCCCTGGGTTCAAGTGTTGGCTTTCCCATAAATCCAGCTGCATCTAATTAGCCGGCTTTCTCTGCCAATCAAATCTTTTCCTGGTTGGTCTCCCTTTACTTTTCCACTCTTATAAGCAGGAACAGCTTAAAACTAAAGTTTGGGTTTCTTACAAAGCAGAGACTAAAACTAAGAAATCTAAGAAGACATTTTGCCAGTAGAACATTTACACTTCTTGCTGACACTAAGCATCCATACTGAATTAAGTAAGTTTGAATGTTATCAGAATCCAGGGATGCCTGGGTGGCTCAGTTGGTTAAGTGGCTGCCTTCAGCTCAGGTCATACTCCCAGTGTTCTGGGATCGAGTCCCGCATCGGGCTCCTTGCTGGGCAGGGGGCCTGCTTCTCCCTCTGCCTCTGCTCTCTCTCTCTCTGACAAATAAATAAATAAAATTTTAAAAAATGTTATCCAGATTTTAGACCTTATATATTGCAACTATCATTTATACAATGTTGCATATTTTAGCTCTTTTGGATTTTGCACCTTAAGGAAAACAACTTTACAGTTTATTCAGCAGTGTTTTATTTTGTAGAAAATAAATAATTGCAACAATATAAGCTAACAAATGTCACAATAGGAAAGAGTACACAAAAGGAAATAATAGGGGCACCTGGATGACTCAGTCAGTTTAGCCTCTGACTTGTGATTTCTGCCGTCAGGTCATGATCTCATGCTTAGGTTCAAGACTGGTGGCAGGTTCCATGCTCAGCAAGGAGTCTGTTTGTCCCTCTCCCTCTGCTCCTCCCCACCACTTGTCCACTCTCTCTCTAAAATAAATAAATAAAACTTTTTCCTTTAAAAACAAAATAATAAAAATGACATCATTAAACGATCCATAAGGTGTATAATGAAATATTGTGCCCCATAAATCAATTTTAAATAATACTTTGAAATATTTTATCATAAATAGATTTCATAATGAAACAAAATAAACAATTATTTTACAATGTTGAATACATTGAATTTATTATACTTTGTTGTTCATATAAAACAGTGTATAGTTATACATATTCCCAATTATATGTTTACATATAATTATAATTATAGAATATATATTATGTATTTCACATATACTTATATTATAGACCAAGTTTAGCCATCATTATAGGGTCATCACTTATATAATTTTATATAAATATATAATGCATTATATATAACATATATATGCTATTATAGCTTTTGCTTCTAATAATCTAATATGAATTTTTTGATTCTTCAAAGTTGATTGTTTAATGAAAACCAAACTATAGCTAGCTTAACAGAGATCAGTGAAAAGTTTTATATTGTTTTGTTCAGACAAAGTAGAAAAGACACAGGAAACAACAGAATTAAGATGGCTGTAAGGGTAATTTGCAAAGATGAAAAATTCTGAAAGTTAATTTGTACATTGAAATAACTAGAACTCTCATTGTCCAACATGGTCTCCATTACCCACAGGTGGCTTATAAGCATTTCAAATGTCGTTAGCCCAATTTAGAAGCACTGTAAGTACAAAATATAAGATTCCAAATACTTTGTATGAAAAAAAAATGAAGTATCTCAATATTTTATATTAATTACATATAGATATGATTGTATTTTGGGTATACTTAAAATATTTTTAAAACCATTATTAGAAATTACTAAAATTATTTTTAAAATATTAGAAATTTTTAAATGATATATGTGACCCACATTTGCTCTCACATATTTCTTTTGTGGTGCACAGCTCTTAAACATTTCAGAGGATTGTCATTACTGTTGTAAAGATTTTTCTATTGACTTCCAATTCTCTGTGCTTACCTTGACTATAGTTTTTATTCTGGCAAATCATACTTATATAATGTTAAATCCAAGTCAGTTAACCTGTATGCTAATATTAAAAATAATTTTATTTATTTTGACAATATCATACAAGTAACCTTCTTTGGATGCATATATACCTTTTCTAGATGTCTTCAATGTGTCTGATAGACATCAAATTGGAGGCTGATATTCTATATTCAAAGTCATATCTCCATTAAATTCTAAAGAAAAAAAAACAGAGTAAACAGAAAATAAATAAAGGTGTTTTGTTCTCATTCATCATTTCTTGGATCCATAAAGATGAAAGAAAATATTTTGCTTTCTTCTTTTAAATTATAGATATTGTGAGAAAAATCTGCTCACTATCTTCTTTTATAAGGCATTTTCTGAAAAACTTTATGGTGAAATAATTTTTCAGAATTATCCTGGCTTGATATTGTTTTCTAAGAACGAAAGTCAAACCATTAAATCAGAGTTGCTGATATATGTAGAAAAGAGCAAGGAAATGAGAATAAAACAAAATCTTCCATTGTAAACATTCCAAAATAATCAGGTCCTATTATGCTAATGCAAAATTTTAAAAAATATTATCATGCTTTACATTTGCAGTCCTCCAGCAGTTTTTTAAAAAGGGATTTAAAAATGTGGGTAGAGGGGCACCTGAGTGGCTCAGTGGGTTAAAGCCTCTGCCTTCAGCTCAGGTCATGATCCCAGGGTCCTGGGAGAGCCCCATGCGGGGCTCTCTGCTCAGCAGGGAGCCTGCTTCCCTTCCTCTCTCTGCCTGTCTCTCTGCCTACTTGTGATCTATTTGTCAAATAAATAAATAAAATCTTTAAAAAAAATGTGGGTAGATAGTTAACACTTTTCATAAGTGACTTTTATCTATCTTGAAGGCATTTGGATGACTGTGACCTCTCAGAGAACAAGAAACAATCTTGCTCTGGTCTAAGAAAAAAAAATTTATATTGAAATACTTAGAGAAAAATCTTCCTGAAGAAATTGTTTCAGTAAAGGTGGTGCCCTTTTACTCGTACTCTAATTAATTGGATTGTAGTGTTGAGACTTCATTTTGTGTGATAATCGAAAATTATCTATGTAACATGACCAATATTCTATTACTTTAATTTGGCATGACTATTGCTTTTATCTGATAAATTAGATAGGCACTACATATTATAAAATGGAACCATTAAATTAACTTACCAAAGTAGTAACTACAGGAAAATAATGACTGCTGTAGCCTTAAACTTATAACACCCCTTCTTTGATATCTTGTCCAGCAAATTGAGTTTACTTGAGAATGTTGAAATACACTTCAATGGAAGTACCATTTCCATTAGTAGAATATGCTATGAAAAACAAACAAAAAGATTTAATGAGTCTAAGCATATTGTTGCTATTATATAATCTATCTATATGTATATAAATAAATTATTGTTATGTAAGTAAACTGGACCATGATTTAACCACATATGGGGAAGACAGATTTATCCAACTTATGTTTTTGGGTTTCCCAGTGTATTTTATTCCCAGCCTGTCCCCAAATTCAATCAGTGTCCCCAACCTGTACCCCATTTTTCAATTCCTCCATTTACCCCTAGATAAGCACCCATAGAATCTTGTACATTACCCTAATATCAGATATGTCTGTGTAACATTTCTGTGTATAGACTCTAAAGTAACAATGTGATTAGCATCTAAGTACTTGATTCATAGAAATCCTATCCATCCTTCCCAATTCAACCTAATGGACCTTCCCTTCATTTTCGCTCATTTATAATCACCTACAGTGAGTGGTCTGCCTCTTTTCTGAACTTCTAAAGTTTACTACACTTTAAGAAACATAAATGAATACCACTGAGTCTGAACTAGAAACTATGGAGGAATCATGATATATGGAGATGCCTGTTCCACGAAGTTTCTATTCCAGTGGGTAAGATAGACAATAAACAAGAAGTTGATTGCAATAAAATTTAACCATACATTGGATACAATATTATATATAAATTGCAGTTATTTGGCTGGGATTATTGGTAAATCATTCCTTAGAATTAATTACTTTAATAAACTAAGCAGATAGTTTTATTTTTAACACTATAGAGAGAACAGTCTCACAGAGAACATAATGTTCTTGGCTGGACTTGAGAATGAAAGAACAGCATTCCTGGAGTTTAAAGAGCACTAGCTAGAGACAACTGCCACAGAAAGGGTCTGTAGAGAGCCATAGACAAGTTTGTAAAGCCAGAGAGAGGTGTTTGAGCCTTTTGGAATAGTGAGAGTTGATGGAAGCCAATCAATTGCAAACTTATCTAAGAAGTGGTTTGAAAAATGTGCCACTTCTCCTTGATTACATATTGTTTACTGTAAAATCTGTTATAAATGAAACACACTTTAAAAAGAAGTTACATAATATTTATTTTTATGTATATATACATCTTGATAATAGAGGCAGTTTTATATTTATTGTGATAGAATTTTAAAAATTTTGTTCAAGGTGACATTTAAGCAGAGTGATTTTTAAATAATTATGAGTGGCTAATCTGTAGAACTGTAATTCACAATTTTCTAAACTTTTAAGACTTTAAAATTCAAGTATTTAATTTTTAAGACAGAGAAAATAGGAAAAATAATTTTGATTATTTGATTTCTATATTTATTCATCAGTTCATCCTTTTGATTCACACCGACACTGATGAATAGCTCAAAGTGTCCACTGGAAACCCTAAGACACCTATGAAAGATCCCATAATTTTTCAGTGAATCTGATAGTTTCATAATTGCTAAGCCAAGTTTCCTGAATATTCTAAAAATCCCATCTGAAAATTCCATACAAAAGATAGAAACTGTATAAGGGACTAAGGCCTAAATTTTGTTTTGAGTTTTGAGTTGTAAAACACAAAGAAATGATTCCATGAGAATAAGCCCTTCAAGCATTTTATTTTTTTTAAGATTTTATTTATTTATTTGACAGAGATCACAAGTAGGCAGAGAGGCAGGCAGAGAGAGAGAGAGGGAAGCAGGCTCCCCGCTGAGCAGAGAGCCAGATGTGGGGCTCGATCCCAGGACCCTGAGATCATGACCTGAGCCGAAGGCAGAGGCTTTAACCCACTGAGCCACCCAGGCACCCCACCTTCAAGCATTTTAGATATAGAAGAATTCATGCATGGAATAGCTAGGTGAGAAGAGTTTACTGAAAAATTATAAAATTTTAATGCAAGAATATAATACACACAATAGTGTGATGACTATCAGATTATGTCAAACACTTAACCTACTAAAACTTTGCCTATACCAGGAAGATATTTCTTAATGTGTTTTTTTCTAGAGTTGACATCATAAATTGAAGTGATTCAAATGCTATATTCAAATTGATGATTACTGTTGATTTAAATTAGTAAAGCATAGACTTTGTATTTCCTCTCATGTCTTTTCTTGATTTGTCAGCAAAATTAGCAATGAGGTTTGTTAATAAAATTCATATATTTTAGGAATTTCTTTCTTGTACTTGTGTTTCTAATTCAAGTATTCTAACAGTGGATTTCAATAACTAATTGGAATATGGCTGCTCAAATCATAATTCACCTAATACTTTTTCAAAACAAATACTTGGCTAACAGTTTAAGGTTGTTTAGAAGAAATGACTTAAATTTGCCAGAAAATAGTCAATTTTTAAACAAATTATAATCAAAAATTAATATAAACTAAACATGTGCTTAAACAGAATACTGAAGTATAGAAAGCATCAAAGTATAGAAATATTGAAGTATGAGTGGTTTAAATATATAGATAATTGTTTTTCTCTTTTTAAAATAGAAGTCTGGGGGCACCTGGGTGGCTCAGAGGGTTAAAGCCTCTGCCTTCAGCTCAGGTCATGATCTCAGGGTCCTGGGATCGAGCCCCACACCGGGCTCTCTGCTCAGCAGGGATCCTGCTTCCCTTCCTTTCTCTCTGCTTGCCTCTCTGCCTACTTGTGATCTCTATCAAATAAATAAGTAAAATCTTAAAAAAAACCATATTAAAAAAATAAAATAAATAGAAGTCTAGAGTTGGAAAGTCCAGGGCCCAGGAAGGAGTTTAGGAATGCTCTTAGATATCATACTATGTTCTGTCTTCATTTTTTACTATTTTCCCTCTCCTGCTCATGATCTGATTTTTCTAATATGGATGCCATGCATCTACATTCAAATTATGGGTGTGGTAAAAGGGATAAAAGAGTCAATAGCTTATGCTTTACCTGTTTGTCTCCTTTTTATAAAGAAAGTGAGATATTCCCAGAAGTCTCACACAGCAATTTCCAATCTTGTCTCCTTAATAGGAGCTGTGTCACATGTGCTTGCCCTATATGGAACATGCTTAGAGAAGAGTAGATTGTGGGAAAAAGTTAGGTCAGTGAGTTAATGATGTCTGGATCTTCCTAAACTATTATCTTAGAAGTTATCTGTCACAAACCCAGCACAATTCAATCGGAGAAATATTGGCATTTTGAGAGGAATTTTTTTTTAAGGATTTTATTTATTCATTTGACAGAGTTCACAAGTAGGCAGAGAGGCAGGCAGAGAGAGAGGAGGAAGCAGGCTCTCCGCAGAGCAGAGAGCCTGATCTGGGGCTCCATCCCAGGACCCTGGGATCACGACTTGGGCTGAAGGCAGAGGCTTTAACCCACTGAGCCACCCAGGCACCCTGGAAAATTTTGATTATGCAAAACTTACCATCCACTGCTAGTTGTTTAGCATCTCTCACCCTATCCATTGTATTCTGGTAGAACCTTTTGGTCACTGTGACAACAAAAATGTCTTCATGTATTTTCAAACATTCCTTAAGGTGATAACATCCACATTGATAACTTTGTAATGGGACTGACAACATTGGTCAATTCTATGAATACATATAGCTTAAAAGGACATCTTATTTTAGAACTGATCATAAAATAACAATTTTTGTATACATGAAATAATTATTAAATTTTCTATTTGTAAAATTGTCTAGGATCATTTAATATCTGCATTTAGAAAGGAAAAATAATAAGCACATAATAGAAGTAATTAGCATGATAAATCTAGCAAGTCTTAAGTTCTTATGAAGTCGGTCACTAAATTTCATTGTAGTACATAAAACATTTAGAATAAGCTGAAACATAAGCAAATCCTTAATTAAAATTTTGAACTAGATCATGATCATCTTAAACAAACTTCTTTTTATGGTATTCTTTTCTTCCCCATAATTAATCATTGCTTTCATCTTGCCCCTAATTTATCCAATACCTGAGCCCTAATACTTGAACTTAGTTCTTTCTAAATCCCACCTTTTTCTTTTGTCATGTTTTCACCCATCCTCACTTCCCTTTTCCCATCATCACCTTTCACCAACATTTTCTAGGAAAAGTTCTCTCAAAAATGGAACAATGGAAATTATTCTTTGTTAGATCATAGTAGATACTAATGTTCTGCAAATGAGTCAGTCAATATGGGACCTCTCACTAGGCTGCTAGCAGTTTACCAGGGCAGTGTGCGTATGCAAAGATAATTCTAGTTGGACAATTTTTGCCATTAGAAGCAAGTAAAGCATGTGTATAAAATTACCTCACTACCCTAAATTTTAAGGAGACCCAAAGAAAGAAAATAGTTAGTCAGTTGAGAATTGCTTATTATTTACCACAAGGCTTGTTATTTACCACAACAGAGACACTTTCTCCCATCTCCATGCTTCTCAGAGACACTTTAGTCTAACGCTATTTTGCTGTGGCAGTGACTGAATAAGAGTCCTTCTCTGAACTTCAGATCCTCCTGAAGGGAGAATTATTTCCTATTTTACCCCAACTCCTTAGCTCCTGTGCTGTCAAGCACTCATGTCTGCTCTCTTTCTTTTCCATGTTACCTGATATACGGCCCTCAGCCCCAAATCACTAAAATGCTCTCCAGAATTCTATTTACTCTTTAGATTTTCTTCTCAGAGGACTTACTGTTTCCCCTTTTTATCTGGAAAAAAATTCCCAAAATACCAATGACTTGGTATTTGAATGTCTGCAGCACTTTCTTGGTTCTGACTGTCTACTCTAACAATTTTATTTTTCCATCTGTTTCTCAGCTGATTCAGTTAGAGATGTCTATGACCCAATTCCAAATTATATTAATGGAGCCATGTAGTTATTTCAACTAAGGATAAGAAACCTTAAAGTTTTCTGAAGAGATTAAATCTTCATATTTTTCATTTTTAATATGATTCACTATTAAATATTTATGGTAGCATTTGCCTTCATGTTTAAACTTGATGCTTTAAGAATAATTTCACATGAAGCTCTTGACCATTTCTTATCTCTTATATGACCCCATATAATTTCCTATTTTCATCATGCTCTATGCTGAATGAATTTACACAATCTATACATTTGGATTAAAAAAATAGGGGGGAGCAAAAGGTAATAAAAGTTTTGATAGTTTTTACTCGTGTGTGTGTGTGTGTGTTTTATTTTATTTTGCTTTGTTTTAATTCTATCCTTTGTGTTTTTTCTGTGTTTACATATTCCTGCTACAGTAGGACTATGTATTACGTACACCAGGAATATAAAATTAAGATAGCATATTACTCATGACAGTCTTGATTCCTGGCAGAACTGGTAGTAATAATTTGGACCTGGATATCACTGAGAATTGGGTAGAAACTGGCCATATTTCAAGAGAAAAAAAGATTATTCCATAGGGAGAAGACCTGGAAGTACATTTTATCTGCTATTCTCTAGACTTGACACATGTCTCCATTCACCCTTGCATTCTGGAAACAACACTTATAAGATAGTATGAGATAGCTAATTGTAGGTCTCTGTAGACCTTTAGTAAAAACTGAGATAATGAAATTAAAAAAAAAAAAAAGACTTGGAGAACAACAACAACAAAATCAAAGTGAATATAAAAATGTCACATTGTGGATGGAAAAATGAATGGAAAAGTTTTAATAAGCAGATTGTTTCACATACACTTTACACTTGTACTGTCAATACAGCCACATTTTTTTTTAAGATTTTATTTATTTGTCAGAGAGAGTGAGCACAGGCAGACAGAGAGGCAGGCAGAGGCAGAGGGAGAAGCAGGCTCTCTGCCAAGCAAGGAGCCCGATGCGGGACTCGATCCCAGGATGCTGGGATCATGACCTGAGCCGAAGGCAGCTGCTTAACCAACTGAGCCACCCAGGCGTCCCCAGCCACATATATTTTAATGGATAGTTTTGGACATAGTGCCCTCTCTATATTTTAATGGAAATTAAATTCTATTTAATTTGATGATAGCTATGGTATTATATTAGTCTTGGCACATTAAGTAAGTTTTCTGAGCTAAGGAGAACTAAAGAAAATTGGTAGTTTAAATTCAATTAAGAAAGAAGTACCAAGGGATTAAGCAATTGTGCTCATGGCATAGTTTCTAAAGCTTAATTGACCTTCTTAAGTTACTTGTAGTATGATAGGTTGCATGGCATACAATGGTAATAAAAGATGGATAGGCAATTTTAATAAGTTTTTAAGATAATAAATAAAATTAAGTGCAATTGTCAAGATAATTTATTTCCTGCTTATGTCTATATATAATATATATGTATATATATATATATATATATATAATACATACTGAAATTTACTTGATGCTTTCAGCCTAGGCTTTTAAGTATATTTAAGTCAAAAATAGCTTAAACATTACATATCGCTAAGCATTTAAATACATTTTCTTTATTGTGATGGGAGTTTCTTTGTTTTGTTTTGTTTAGATTTTATTTCACATGTAATGTAGTGTTAGTTTCGGGGTAGAATTTAATGATTCATCAGTTGCATGTAACACCCAGTGCTCATTACATCAAGTACCCTCCTTAATGTCCATCACCCACTCACCCAATCCCCCTCAGACATCCTTCCTCCAACAATCCTCAGTTTGTTCCCTATAGTTAAGAAGAGTCTCTTGTGGTTTGCCTCCCTCTCTCTCTCTTTCTCTCTCTTTTTTTTTTTTAATCTTATTTATTTGACATAGAAAGACATAACAAGAGAGGGAACACAAGCAAGGGAAGTGTGAGAGGGAAAAGCAGGCTTCCGTCTGAGCAGGGATCCCGATGCAGGACTGGGTCCCAGGACCCTGGGATCATGACCTGAGCCAAAGGCAGACACTAAAGGGCTGAGCCACCCAGGAGCCCCTCCCTCTCTGCTTTTTATCTTTGTTGTTGTTGTTGTTCTTCCTTCCCTTCCCCTATGCTCAGGTGTTTTGTATTAATAACAGAATGTCTAACACATAATAAGCTCTCAGTGAATAATTATTGATTTATAAATAAATCGTGCAGATAAATAAATGAATTTGTCAATGCTACCCAATGGTGTGATCAGTGTAAGGAAATCAATTAATAACTTTAGTAATGAGCATATCAAAAAGAAACTTCCTTACCCCACGTAGCTTATTTAAGAGTGAAAACATAGGAGATGAAGTAAGAAGGAAAATATTATATTTTTCAAAGCAAGGTTTCTCAACCTTTGTACTTTTGACATTTTGAGGCAGAGATCATATATATAATAAAATATATATAGTTCATTATATATATTTAATTTATATATATACACATAATATATTTTATTTTTTAATATTTAAACTTAAATATTTAAATATGAATATATATTTTATTATATATATATATTTTTGCTTTGGGATGAAATATTATGCATTATTTAGCAGCATCACCACTTCTGCCCGTTAGATACTAATATCATACCCCACCCTTCCCAAGTTGTGACAATTAAAAATATCTCCATATATCACCAAATACCCTCTGGTAGGCAAAGTTACCAGAATTAAGAAACACTTTCCAAAAAAAAAGCATGGAAGAGAAGAGCCAGGAGTAGCTGAAGTAGGGGTAAGTCCAGCTTGAATAATGTTTAAATCAATAGATCTTGACATGGAACAAGACTCATTTGAATAAATAATGATAATGGAAAATAAAGATAAGAAGTTGAAACCTTGTTAGGAAGAATTCAATCTTACATGTTTCTAAATCTCAAAAATAACTAAAAGGTGTCATTTTTTTTCCTCAAGTTTTATTTAAATTTCATCTAGTTAACATATAGTGCAATAATAATTTCAGGTACAGAATTTAGTGATTCATCACTTACATACAATACCCAGTGCTCATCACAACAAGTGCACTCCCTACTACCTATCTCCTATTTAACCCATCCCACCGCCCATATCACGTGCAGTAACCAGCAGCTTGTTGTCTATTGTTAAGAGTCTGTTTCTTGGTTTGTCGTTCTCTCCCATTTCACAGTGTTCATTTTTTTTCTTAAATTCCACATATGAGTGAAATTATGTGGTATTTGTCTTTCTCTGACTAATTTATTTACTTAGAATAATACTCTCTAGCTCCATCCACATCATTGCAAATGGCATGATTTCATTCTTTTTGATACCTGAGTAATATTCCTGTGTGTGTGTGTGTGTGTGTGTGTGTGTGTGTGTGTGTGCATACCATATATTCTTTATCCATTCATCAGTCAATGGACATTTGGGCTTTTCCCATAATTTGGCTATTGGTAATGCTGCTATAAACTTCAGGGTATGTATCCCTAAACTAGTCTTTTTATATTCTTTAAGCAAATACAAAATGGATCATAGATAGTTCTATTTTTAACTGTTGGACGAACCTCCATATGATTTCCTAGAGTGGCTGCACCAGTTTGCATTTCCACCAACAGTGTAAGAGAATTCACCTTTCTCCACATGATTTTTTTTCATATTTTAATAATCATCCAAATTACTAATGATTCTCTAAATAATTATCTCAAAGAATCACCTTCCGACATTAAGATTAGTAAATTGAGATTCACGAAAAGTGGGGGCCTTTCTCCTGGACCCACAGTCTTTATTATGTCTCCTTATTACATGCTTCCTTGTTACCTTCTGGTTCTCATAGGACCTCACCTTTGTTCATTTTCCTTTTCTCTGCTACTTTTTATTTTATTTATTTATTTTTTTTTTTTAAGATTTTATTTATTTATTTGTCAGAGAGAGAGGGAGAAAGAACGAAAGACCACAGGCAGACAGCGCGGCAGGCAGAGGCAGAGGGAGAGGCAGCCTCCCTGCCGAGCAAGGAGCCAGATGTGGGACTCGATCCCAGGACGCTGGGATCATGACCTGAGCCGGAGGCAGCTGCTTAACCAACTGAGCCACCCAGGCGTCCCTCTCTGCTACTTTTTAAAATCCAAGGGAGGGTGTTGCAAATATTCACCATTGCATTTCCTATAAATGCTTAATAAAGAGTGAATAAATGAATGACAGATGAATAAAATGAAAAATCAATTGACTTGTGGGGCAGCTAATTGTTGACTGAAAACTTAGCTCACTTGGTTTTATTTCCTAACTCAACAGTTTGTTTAAAATTGTGGATAAGGGCGCCTGGGTGGCTCAGTGGGTTAAACCTCTGCCTTCAGCTCAGGTCATGATCCGAGAAGCCTGCTTCCCTCCTCTCTCTCTGCCTGCCTCTGTGCCTAAAATAGTTTTACAAATAAATAAATAAATAAAATTGTGGACAACACATCAGCTTTCTAGCTTCACCTTTTCTTAATTTTGCCATGCATTTTCCACTAAACCTCATGGCAAACTAAATTGTGCTACCTCCACATACCAGTTTAATATAGGTATCTATTCATAGGTTAAAAAATCAAGAAGAATGGCATATGCTTATTTTACAATTGCAAGTATTTATTCAAATTGCCTTTAGAATGGGTGTTACTAAGCCCTGTTTTAGCTAAAATAAATGTAGGTTAAAAAATTAGAAGAATGGCATAGGTTTATTTTACAATTGCAAGTATTAATTCAAAATTTCCGTTAGAATGGGTGCTACTAAGTCCTGTTTTAGCTAAAATAAAGGAATTTTGAACTGTTAAAGTTCAGTTTATGTACTTAAAAAAACCTTTCTGTTGCAGGAAAATAATTAAATAACAACAAAAATACAATGTCAACATCAGATCACCTAGTTGTTTCTCCTTGTTTTCTGAAATTATTAGCTGAAAGAAATCTCTTGTCTGATTTACTACCTATGCAAAGTGAATGGATAAATATGTTCTATAAACTGATTTTAAAGATAAATCCTCAATTGCTACCAAAACCTCATAAATACTTGACTGTAGTGAAAGTAAATTTGTAAAATCATGGCTCAGTATAAATTAATACCAGACAGAGCTTCAGGAAAAAATTCAGTGTATTTTATGTCTAAAAAAAGAGGAAAACCAAGTGTGTGTATGTATACCTTTATCTCTGGAGAAAAGAAAATAAGGTGGTTTCTGTTCATCAAAATCTGCAACATACATGTTAACTGGATCACCATATTGAACCCCTACTAGAGTGAACAGAGGTGGGCTCAATCATGTTTCTCATTTTAGATAGGAGACCGATGAGCCAGAGAAATTACAAAATGACCAAAATTTACACAATTAGCAATAATCACATTTAACACACAACTGATTAACAATTCATAACATAATCAAATCCTTAATTAACTAAGAAATCAGGGTTTATTTGGGGGGATTAATAAAAAGTTTAAATTTTTAAATAGATAGTAATTTAAAGACCTACTGTCCAAAATATTACTATATTAAAAAATCAAATTATAAAATGATGTCTAGTTAAGAGACCTAATAGCTGGTAATGAGTTTTGCTTTCATAGTATTAGATTATAAGTAATTCAATGCAAATTAGTGCAGGGTAAATTATAGAATTAATGTAGGCTTTAATACATTCACAAATTTTATTATAACCATGAGGACATATAACACTTGAAATTTAGGTCTATAAATGATTGTATACATATTATATATATATTTTTTTTTCTTTACGAGTCACTTTATTTTATTTTTTCACAACAAATTTTCACAAAAGGTTTTACACAATTTTAATATGTTAAATTTCCACAAAGTATAATGTTTTAATTTTCCTTCTTATGGTATTGAAAATATTATTAATCAAAAAAGTAAGAAAAATAGGTAAATAAAGGCAAGCTGAGATGCAAATAATTAGAAGTACTTTGTCAATGTCTAAATCATCAAAAAGTAATCATAGAACCATTAATTTTCTTTTCAGACTTGTCAAGGACATGTATCTTCAAACTGTATTATTCTCTGTGTCATCAAGATCCTTGGCAATGCATCTTTTTAAAAAACTAAATACACATTTAATTATATATATATATATATGTATCAAGACAATAATCTACCTTATTTTATAGGTTTGTGAATTTCTTTTAAACATATGATGGAAGTGAATGTGTAAAACCCACATTCTGTTGAAATATATCGCATAACTGTTGATCAATGTCAAAGAAAATCTACTGTTTATACATATATTTCTAATCTTATTTGAAAATGTCAGAGCAAATACATGTCAGAATTGAATTTTTAACATTAATCTTGAGCTTAATGAAATTGACACTCTAAAAATCTAGTTAACTTACTAAAATAAATATTGGATCAGGATAGAAATAATAAATTTGAATGCAAATACACAGTGTGGGATACAAATATAAATTCCAAAATATGCATGACTTTCTTTTTTTAATAAATAAGGTTTATAGACATGTAAAAAGACAATTTTATGCTGCTTATGGCTTTCAACTCTATTCACGGAAAGTGATGTGGAATATTTATTCATGTTCTCAAAGTCAATATAACAGAAACACAAAAAATGTTCACCTACCTGTGTTTCAGTCATATTTCATTCTGTGTATTTTATCTTACAGGAGTTTTCATGTTATGCTTTTGTCTTAAGTGATAAGAGGTAACTGAGGTCCCCAATCAAATCTTGCATTCCTATGCGTTGATCTCATTTTCTACTTCATTTTTTTATTCTTCATAATTTCCATAAAACTGTAGTAGTCAATTCAACGAAACCTGCAAAGTTAATAAACATGTGCCAAGGTTCATGTTTCTAAGATAGAATGGTGTTTCCAATTGATTCAAATGATGGATATTGGTAGGAAGAAATATTAAATATATTAACTTCTAACAAATTTGCTATACTTATATATGTATAAATTTGTATACTTATATACGTATACATATATATGTATATATTTGTATATGTATATATTTGTATACATATATAAGTATATAAGTATATATCTGTATGCTTATATAAGTATAAATTTGTTATGCAAAATTGTTAGAAGTATAACAAAATAACTTTCACTTTTATGTTTTCTTAAAATATATAGCATCAATTCTTCAGCTACTAATATCCCATTACATAAAATTTCTAAATATAGATGTTTTTCAGATGAAATCAAAGACTATTTCAGAACCCGAAGAAAACAACTTATGCAAAAAATCCTCCTTTTGACTACTTTCCAGTTTTCAGAAGGGATGAATTATTTAGGTGAATAAAAAACACTACTGTTCAGGTTAGGACTGTAATGTACATTTTAAGGTATTTTAAATGATTCAGTTTAATAGATTAAGATTGAAATTGTTTATTGAAAGTAGTCAGATTCATAAGAGATGCTGTCTTCCAAAATAATAACCTACTTGCATGAATAAGTGAATAACAATTTCTCATCTATTAAATAACCAATAGAAGTTTGTATATTTTTGTTTAGAAATTACTAAATAAAACCTACTTGGATAGCCAATTGGCACTGCTGTACTTTAAAAAAAGAGAAAAAGATGGGTTGCTAAACAATTTAATTCTCTACCATATGATTAAAAATACAAAAAAATAGAAAATATACATTTTTAAGAGTTTTACATAGGCATAAATAGTGAAATAATACTTTTTCAAAAGGAATCATCTATTATACCCAAACCATTGTATGTTAAAAACTCAAGCCATTTCTTTGGAGCAAAAAAAAAAAAAAAAGTCTACTTTTCTTAAATTTTTATCCCATCATTTATTCATTGATTTTTAATTTCATATTGCCAAGTGTGTTGAACCTGGGATGAAGGAAATAAATCCCTGTACAATAAATATTCTACTTATAATGTATACACATGGAATAATCTGTCTTGGCAGATACATTCCCATTGTCTTGACTTGAGCAATGAAACTTAATTTTTCTTTTGGAACGCCTAATTTTCATATGGCCATGCCAGAACCATTAGATTTCAGTGGCTAATGTGTAACATGATAATGCGCAAAAAAAAGGGGCAGCTGGGTGGGTCAGTCGTTGGGCATCTGCCTTTGGCTAGGTCATGGTCCCAGGGTCCTGGGATGGAACTCCACATTGGGTTCCCTGCTCAGCAGTGGGAAATCTATTTCTCCCATTCCCACTCCCTCTGCTGTGTTCCCTCTCTCACCAGGTCTCTATCTGTGAAATAAAT
This sequence comes from Taxidea taxus jeffersonii, assembly GCA_003697995.1. Classification (NCBI taxonomy): domain Eukaryota; kingdom Metazoa; phylum Chordata; class Mammalia; order Carnivora; family Mustelidae; genus Taxidea; species Taxidea taxus. The sequence continues at coordinate 206,509 of ML103853.1, forward strand.
AAATAAATACAATAATAAATAAATAAATAAATAAATAAATAAATAAATGTAAAAGAAAACTGCAAATACATTTCTGAAGTATGAGCAATACAATAATATTCTCTTAATGTAATTGTCAATTACAGGGGTCTAAACTTATAGAAAAAGCTATATTTCTAGAGGGGAAAGAAACATTTGTACTCTGTGATAAGTTTTCTACCAAATGACTTATGGAATTTAAGAGTTAGACACCTAACAAAAGCTTAACATCATCAGAGTTCTCAAAACTATGACTTATTATTTTTTTAAAGATTTTGTTTACTTATTTGACAGAGAGAGACACAGGGAGAGAGGAAACACAAGCAGTGGGAGTGGGAGAGGGAGAAGCAGGCTCCCTGCTGAAAAAGGAGCCCAATATGGGGCTAGATCCCAGGACCCTGAAATCATGACATGAACTGGAGGCAGCTGCTTAACAACTGAGTCACCTAGGCACCCAAAAACCATGACTTAATATTAACAAAAAAATCCTCAAGGATTTGTACATTACAATTGAAACAACTGTCTTAGAAGTGAAAACAAAAGAAATGGAATCCAGATATCCAAGCCTTTGCATATTAAATCCCCAGAAAATTCAAATATCCATACAGAGAAGGAATTTTTGGAATAGATCATATCAAAGCAAAAAAAAAAAAACCAATATATTATCATATAGGATTCAATCAAATTTGAAAATGTTCTTCCTTTCAATCAATGCAGAGAGTGAAGAGGCAGATGGGTGTAATATTTGGAAGCTTCTAATATTGTGACTAGAAAAATTAAGTTGGATAAACTAAATTATTATCTTACACTCTACCCAAAGATTCAGCACCTTTCAACTTTATCACAATTCTGAATTACATCCTATATCAACACAGAAAGGCTAAAATTAATAGAAAAATAGAAGTTACCTGAGTCTACTCAAAGCATCATAATATAGACAAAGCTCTAGCTTTGAGATTATTATGACATTATCCTCCTTCTCTTGGAAGGGTCAGTTTATGAATGGCAGAGTTTGGAGGCAAATTCCAGTTTGCCTTGCTGGCAAAGGTTTTAGCTGAAAATAAGCCAATGGGCCTCTGTTCATAAAGCCAAGGCCTTGGTATTCTAGATGAACAGGATGGTGAACAGGAATTCAAGGTCTATGCATGAGAATGAGGTCTTGGAGATGAGGAAAGAATTCCCACAAAGTTACAATGGAACTAAACTGGTATCTTTCAAGTCAGTTTTGTAAAATGGATAAACATTTGGAAATTGGAGTTAGAAAGACATGGGCTTGCACCCTAATTCCATGACTTATTATAACTTTATGAATGCATGCTACGTAAAATTTGAACCTAGGTTTCTCCTCTATAAAATGGTTTTAATGATGGGAAAAATAATACTTATTTCAGAAAACTTATTTCATAATTAATTGAGGTGATTTTTACAAAGTACACCTTCTAGAACCTAGCATATCACAGATACTTATAAATGGAACTCTATATCTGCCATATGTTTCCCTGTTTCTAATAGATTGTTTTAAATAAAGGTTGCAGGGCACCTGGATGGCTCAGTTGGTTACACAACTGCTTACCGCTCAGGTCATGATCCCAGGGTTGTGGGATCAAGCCCCGTGTTGGAGAAAAAATAAATAAATGATAAAGAGAGACTACATCTTTGGTTTTAAAATATGATATAAAGGAGCTCCTGGGTGGCTCAGTCATTAAGTGTATATCTTTGGCTCAGATCATGATCCCAGGTTCCTGGGATTCAGCCCCGCATCCAGCTCCCTCCTGATCAGGAACCCTGCTACTCCCTCTCCCACTCACCCTGTTTGTCTTCCCTCTCTCACTATGTCTCTCTGTTAAATAAATAAATAAAATCTTCAAATAAATAAATAAATAAAATGTGATATAAATAAATTGAGTGGCTCATACTTCATTGCCATCTCTGTTAATAAGATAAATCAGGGTTCTAAAAAATAAATGAAAGGATGACTTTCCACTTCACTTGAATTGTACTTCAACCTGAGAATTGTAATAGTTCAATATACTTAAAATTTCCTTAATTATTTGAGTCTCAGGCCTATGAAATTATAGAACATAATTTTAAAATAAATGATAGAGCTAGGAATACATTAGAATTTTTTTAACATTTTTTCATGTTATAACTAAAATTCTGACCATAGAAAGACAGATAAAGCTATTTATCTGTGTAGGAAATGGAGTAAACTGGATTTAAATTTGTGTCTCTGGCCACCTTGTTGAATATTTTCTAATCAACAACAAAATATCATGGGAAAACACAGACACACATATTTTGTTTGTATAATCTTATAGTATTTAATACATTTATGCATCTCTTGTTTTTAGATAGATTGTCTAGATTTTCTTCAAGCTAGGTGTGTATATTTAAAATCAATTCCAACATGCATTATTTTTAATAATGAAACATCTTTAGTTATATTTCTTTTTTCTTTTTAAGATTTTACTTATTTATTTGACACAAGCAGGGGGAGCTGGAGAGGAAGAAGCAAGCTTTCCCCTGATCAGAGAGGCGGATGTGGGGCTCAATCCCAGAACCCCGGAATTATGACTTGAGCCGAAGGTAGACACTTAATGACTGAGCCACCCAGGTGCCCCATCTTTAGTTATTATTATTATTATTTTTTGACAGACAGAGATCATAAGTAGGCAGAGAGGCAGGCAGAGAGAGAGGAGGAAGCAGGCTCCCTGCGGAACAGAGAGCCTGATGCCGGGCTCAATCCCAGGACCATGAGACCATGACCTGAGCTGAAGGCAGAGACTTAACCCACTGAACCACCCAGGTGCCCCGTTAGTTATACTTCTAATACATGTCCAATACATTTTCAACACAAAACAACATAATTTGTATCTACAAATAATCTATAAATGATATATAATTATATGTTAAATAGAAACAAATAACATGTCTACAGTTTTATAAACTCACATAACATATATTTAAACATTGATACTTAAAATTCAGAGAAACAAAATACTTTCAAATGAAGTGAAAGTCAATAATCCCAAAACTTGCTTAACTACAAAACAATAAGACACATTTAAAGCTTAATTATGTCATCAAAGAATATATCACTTAAATAGAGATTTTAAAAAAATAGAGTATTTTTGCAAGAAATAAAAGTAGCTATTTGATTTTTAATTTCTACTATTATTCTCTTGATACAAGTAAAGATTTTTCACAGATTACTGATTCAAATAAACAGATGTGTAGTAACTCTTGGATCTTGAAAACACAATACACTTATTCAAACTTCAAATTACCCAGTTGCTCAAACTATCTAGATTCCAAATTATCCTAGACTTTGTAGATTATAGGTATTTGTGATCAAATACTATATAGAACTTTGAAAAACATTTTGTAACATGAATAATTTTATTAGATTAAACATTATGTAGTAAAATTCCCCACTGCTCCTGAAAGTCTTGTTTTTGCACTATAGTCCAAATGATATTGTTTATGCACAATAACGCATGCATCCAGTGAAATGTTATGCATACATATATATAATACCAGAGTTATACAAAGCAAATTGTGTGTATGTGTGTATGTGTGTGTATTTATGTGTATTTGTATACACATGCAAGATCAGGAGTGAAAATGAGAATGATTAAGAATACACACAAAACATTAGGTATATAATTTGGCTCTGATAGCTATCGATCTTCCTACAACTCACATTAAGAAAGTGGCCTTATTTAGGATCAATAAACTAATCTAGCCTAGAGCATTAGGTTCATGTTGATTAGGACTCCTTGAGAATTTTCATGTTATTCATGCGTACACTGGAGACAATAAAAAAGAATACTATAGTAAAATATTCATTTTTAAAAATACGATGAAGATGTTCCAAAGTGAGAGAAAATGGAAGAAATAAAAACATGAATTAAAATATGTTAACATTAACTAAAACATTCAAGGGCTAATCTTCCTATATTGGAGCGATGGCCCTTGGAGTAAACCAGAGGAACTCCTGGCCTAAATATGACAAAGAGTAATCCGTAGGTGTGAATTCCACATCATAGAATGACAGCAAGTAGTGATAATTGGACCCTTGAATAGCAGGAAAGCTCACATGAGGGTGTTCCCTGTTTGATTTCAAATGTGGTACGACCTAGTTGCCATTGATAAAGAATAGAAATAAATTCTGGCTACTTAAGTTTTATGGTTGTTTAAGACCCAAGTAAAAGGGAGTTTATTGCACACCATCATTATCATCAGGACACACTTCTTTAAGGGTAATTGTTCATGATGTTATATGAGAGTGTACAGAGAAAGAACTTTGAATTAGCAGTCCACCACTATCTAGGCTGAGATGTCAATGTCAACCAGGGTGATTTTAAATAACATGTGTTGGTATAAGGATCTAATCATAAAAAATAATTATGTACTAAATTAGAGAAATAGGTTCTTAAAAGAAAATGGGGTGAAAATACATAAAAGTGGAACTAATAATCACTCATAAATTCTTAATGGTATATTAACCTAGACTATTATTTTTATTTGACATCTGAAACACTTTATTTTAATTACAATTGCTTTGAAAGGTATATAAATGCAATACAACTTATTTCATTGCTTTTACTTTATAAAAGATTTGAGGGAGAATGAAGTTATTATCTTTTAAACTCTTACTATCTGGCCTGCATGGTGATCAATCCTTTGAACACATGTCTTCTTAATCTCCTCAATAAATCCATGAGGGATAAATTATTTTATTACATTAAGGTGGAAATGGAGATTCTTCATAATGTAATACAATTTAATTAAAGTCATGTAAACTAGTAAATAAAGCAAATACAAAACTTTGTTCAGCCAGACTTTTCATCTCAGGATTTTTTTAGTGTGCTGTACTTTTAAGATATAGAACTGTCCATCAGATATTATAGACAAAGACACAAATGCATAGCTTAATCTGAATGATACTATTACTCCAGAAGCCATGATCATGGGAATGAACCAAAGCCATGGTCTTTCTAATTTCAGAAATACATAAATGTATCTGAACTCTTTACATAATCTTAAAATTTATTCACAGTTTATGCTGCATCCAGACGTATAATCAAGATACTTTTGATGAACACACAAACTTAGACTAGCCTCTAGATTTCTATAACTTCTCTATGCAGCTGTAACATAGAGATTTGAGATAGTAGAGAATCTTATAACTGGGCCTTTAGCTCAGTGTCTGAATAATCAATATATTTTTTAGGTCTTCTATAACATATACTGTTGCCCCAGTTTGTGGCCAATGGCCATATGGCCACCATTTAATACGTCCATACACTGCTGCTCCCAAGAGTTGACTGGTATGTTTATTAAAAGTCAGTTGTGAAGATTTTAAAACACATATATTCTGGTTGCACAATTATTACCTCAACTGATAAAATATGAATGCAAATAAAAAAGGAATTGCTGTTATTTTTCTCCCTAAGAAAACCAAGTAGAAATCCTTAGAAAGATCATTAAAGGAAAATTTTACAATAAATGTTCTGAAGAACAGGTAAGAGATAGAAATAGGGTTGAGCTGTCAAAATCAAGAAGAATTGCACTGATATTATTTTCTAAGTAAGCTGAAGTGCTCACCCCCACTAAAAGAAAGCTATGTAAATATATATACATTTTTTTTCAAAAAATATAGTCAGAAAAGAAAAGACAGGGAGAGAGAGTGAAGAAAAAGAAAAATCACTTGGTCATGTTTCAAAAGATTGATGAATTAGTGCAATTTGATATGCTCTAAATTCTTCTACAAAATATATTTATTAAAAGAACTTATCATTTTTATGATGAAATTTCATGGATTTTTGACCAAATATATATTTTAATTACATGAGATAAGGGATTTTTTAATGTATTTTATCATCATTGTAGACATATATTGATTTAGCAAATTTATATTTTCCCATTTTGGCTACATGCTCTGAGGAAGCCACACATGAAACGCATAGTTAAGTAGTTACTTTACTTAAAATTCCTTGGGTGCAAGTGTCAGAAATCCTGAAAGGTAAATGTTTGTTTTGTTTTTTGTATTTTTTTAAATTTATGTTTATTTTTATCATCTTTCCCCAAAACTTTCCTTCTGGATTAAAGTTGTAATGAATTGAGTTAAATTCAATACATGAGTACCTTTGTAGGGATAGTCATTTTGGTAAAACCTCTCTGAATAAAATTCCTCTCTTCCAACCAACATCTTGCTTATAAAAATGATGTAACTGGATAAGTCCTAAAAAAAATTAGCATTTTTCAGTAATTGAACAGAAAAACCTCGGATCATCAGGGAAATGGAAAACAAGCAAATAACACTGTCAAGACCCAATCAGGATCATTAGTATTCTGATAATGATGGAAGCTCTGAGTGACTTATGCCATAAAAACATTTATTGATCAAGAATCTGATCATTACAGTCCTTAAATTTTCAGTATCTAAAATTATACTATATATGAAAGACATATTCTAAAGAGATAATATATCCTAAGAGATAATATATCTTTGTAGTAAACTTTAAATCATTTTTTTCTTAAAGTACAAAAATAAATAAAAATTCAACTGTTTTAATTTTTTCCAGAATATACTACATTTATTTTAAAAAACATCTTCCAACTCTTTATTGGCTCTGGTTATATAATTCCAAGGTGAATGTAATTATAGATTATTATATATATCATTGATAACACAGTTTCTTATATTCTTCACCTTTATAGGTTTCCTTACTGTCAGTCAGCTAGACCAACGTCACCTTCTGAGTCAGGCCTTTATTCTCTGAGGAAAACAATAGTCATGTTCATTTTTTCCACAGTTCCCCTGGAGATATCCTCAACAGCAAACCAAATACATAAATGTTATTGCCAGTAGCTGAATTAATTTAGAGTAAGTTTATCCTTATATGAAGGAAAATGCCTCTTTTATTTACCTTGTGATTTTCAGTACCTATAAATCACTAGGCAAAAGTGTGACCTACAGGATTAATTTCTTGCTTCACAACATGATACACACAAATCTTTAAACTTGGACCCAACTAACTTTCATAATCTCAATCTATTTCTGATCTCAAACTCTCTCTTGGCTTTTTTTTTCCTTTGCTTGTTTGTTTAGCTTCTTTTTTCCCCTTAAATTCCTCATGAGTGAAATCCTACAGTATTTGTCTATAACTGACTTATTTCATTTAGCATAATTCTATCTTCATTTGCAACATGGAGGAAGCTACAGAGTATTATGCTAAGTGAAATAAGCCATAGATTTATCTTTTTGTTTGTTTGTTTGTTTTTGTTTTTTACTTTATTTAAGCTTTATTTAAACATATGATGTAACCCCACCACCCTCACCCAACCCCTCTTCCCCCCACCCCCCTCAGTTTGTTTTATGTTTTGATTATGACAAAATTTAAAACAGATAATTACAAATATAAAAGTTATTCAATAATGAAAATCTGATCCATTTTAGAAATTCTACAATACTTTGTGCAATTTAGATAATTTAATATATTCTTATGAAATCAACAATTGTTATATTCATTTTAAAATTGTAGAAATCAAGACTCAAAAACAAACAAATTAACATCATATATATATATATATATAATCAGAAAAGCAGGCTTCATATTCATTTCTATTTCCAAATATATGTCATCTTAATATGGTTAAGTTTTTCCAGTTATCTCATTATATATGCCCAATAACATCTTTTTTTTAACATTCTAATAATTGTATTATTATAAAGAAACCACCCAAAATTTGGAAAGATACCTCCTAAAGATAAGATATAGAGCCCAGTAATAGACTCACAGAAATATAGTCAACTGATTGTTAATGAAAGCACAAATGCAATTCCACTCTTTCCACTGAATGGTGCTGGAAAAATTGTACATCCTTAAGCAAAATAATGTAACTGAAAGCAGACCTTAAAAATTATATGAAAATGAATTTAACATTATCCTTGATGGTGGGTCTATCTGTTTATCATCTATCTATTATCTATTAATCTATCATCTATTCTGACATTCAATAAATTGTCAATGGCAGAATCCAAATAAACACCTGACCAACTTGCCTTAATTTGGGGTGAATTTCATGTGCCACTTCAGCTCCATGGGATCAATTGAAACATCTGCGTTGCAGTCCAGCTTCTTCCTCTCATTGCCTTATCACTCCTTTTCAGGAATTATTCCTAAGAGCACTCACAATTAAACACCTGTTGCTTATATCCGCAATAAAATCTTTTCTCCCAGGAATGTGACCTAAGATTAACTTGAGAAAACACCTTAGAAAATGAGACAAGTTCCTTGAAAATTGTGCTACTTAATAAAAATGTCATAAATAGTAAAACAGTGAAAGATTTGGAAAGAAGGACTTCAAAAAAGCTGAAATAAGGAAGAAAATGATTTTTATCAAGAATCTGTGTTAATCTCCCTGGATGACTTTCCTGAGTTAATCCCTACATTCACTCTTTCAGTATCCAAGAAATGCAACCTGATTTTGTTTGTATTATTTTCTTTCAATGTAGTAACACTTCAACATGTTTTTTGTTTGTTTGTTTGTTTGGGGGTTTGTTTTGTTGTTGTTGTTGTTTAAGATTTTATATATTTTTCAGAGGAAGAGAGAGGCAGGCAGAGGGAGAAGCAGGCTTCCCACTGAGCAAGGGGCCCACTGTGGGCCTCAATCCCAGAACTTCAGGATCAAGACCTGAGCCAAAGGCAGATGCTTAACCACCTGAGCCATCCAGGTGTCACATTCCAACATAGTTCCTAAGGCTGAATTACCAGTGTTGTAATCTGAGTAAAGATGTTGATCGGATGGCATACAACAGAAGTGAGAAAAGGGAGTGTCCAAAAAGAAGATAATTATAATGCATGATTCTTCATCTGAGTTTATTAATTTTCAACATAATTTGTTATCTTGGTTTTTAATGAGTAATAATTAAATATCTCAACCTTTTTTTTTAACTTAAAATTATCATATTTTCCTTGTTGGTTTTTTGACTTCTAATCTATTTTTTTGGTCTGGAAAATTAATAAGAATAAAAAGTACAATATTTTGTAAATGTCACTCCAAAATAATGTAGAGTTTTTATTTTTCTGGTTTTTTTTTTGTCTTTGCATCTAATATCCACCTCTTTTCTAGATCCATCTATTTTTCTATCCTAGTGTTTTTAAGTAGATGGTGAATTTTATCCCTGCAAGGGTTTTAATTTAGCTTTATTTGTATTTAACTCTCAGACTACTGTTTTCCTTTTTTTCATATAGTTGTGAAATCCATTATTTTTAAATTATTTGTCACTAATTCACATTAAAATCAATTCTTAGGGGTGCCTGGGTGGTTCAGTAGGTTAAGCCTCTGCCTTTAGGCTCAGGTCATGATCTCAGGGTCCTGGGATTGAGCCTGCATCAGGCTCTCTACTCAGTGGGGAGCCTGCTTCCCTTCCTTTCTGTCTGCCTGCCTCTCTGCCTACTTGTGATCTCTGTCAAATAAATAAATAAAATCTTTAAAAAAAATCAATTCTTACCTTTGTTAGCAGATTTTACATAAAATTTGCCCTATATATTATTAAGTAATCTGAAGCTATAAATAAAATTTACAAATGAAGTATTGAATATATATGATGACTATATTTTACTGGATATTTGAGGATAAATTGGGATTTAGATAAAAATGAGAAGACTCTTGAAAAATGTCTAACTTAAGAAAAGGAATCATATTCTGACAAATAACAACTGCCTAATTTTCTTGGAATATAGAACTGCTATGTGAAAAGCTAATATTTGTCTACCTTCATTGGGGAGACTAGGAAACATGTCCACAGCAGGTCCATGTGGCCAAGGAGAAGATTCTATTTGACTACTGTTGTGTTACTGCCTAGTAAAAACAAAAATAGAGTTCAAGGTCACTCAAGTCACCTTTTCTTTCTTTTTTTATCCCTTTCTAGTCCAAATTACATATGTTGAGAGTGGGATTCCTGGTTCTTCATGATAGTTAATGAACAGACAGGAGGAGAAAAGTAAAAACACAATATTGTAAAGATTAAATCCAAGGACCTTCTTGAAGTGCAAAAAGCATATTTATATAAGCATATTTGAATGTGTTACTAAGGAAATAGAAAATTGTTTTAAGGGATGCCTGGGTGGCTCAGTTGGTTAAGCAGCTGCCTTCGGCTCAGGTCATGATCCCAGCATCCTGGGATCAAGTCCCACATCGGGCTCCTTGCTCAGCAGGGAGCCTGCTTCTCCCTCTGCCTCTGCCTGCCACTCTGTCTGCCTGTGCTCCCTCTCTCTGACAAATAAATGAGTTAACATCTTTAAAAAAAAATTGTTTTAAAACAGGTTGAGTCTTTGTTGCGATATTCCCAAAGTAAAGAAGTGTTACAGCCCTATATCTCTTTTCATCAATCCTGATTTTAGCACAGGGACTCTTTCTCCAGAAATAGTAATATTTGGAGTCTTTCTTATAATTTTATTTAATTAAATTAATTAATTTATTTACTTATAGAAAGAGGGTAGGGGGAAAGATAAAGGGAAATGGATAGAGAGAATCTCAAACAGACTCCCCACTTAGCATGGAGCCCAAGATGGGGCTCAATCTCCCAACCCTGAGATCATGAACTGAGCCAAAACCAAGAGTTGGACACTCAACTGAATGAACCACCCAGGTGCCCCAGGAGTCTTTCTTAAAATTGAATAGATATTTCTAGAAAATCTTTATAATGAATTCTAGTAGAAAGAGCAGTGAAGTGTGTGCACGTGTATTTGTACACGTGTAGGTATATATGTTCATTCACATCCATGAACTAAAGTAGGTATATATGTTCATTCACATCCATGAACTAAAGAAGGAGAACAAATTTCATTTCAGTAATGTTTTACCACTTGGAAATCTTTCCAAGTTCTACTTTTCATGTAGGGATACTCAAAATGCTAATGTATAATTTTTTTCACAAAAAGTGTCTCTACAATATAGTACTTTAAAAACATATTCTCTTCCTTATGAATTTTCGTATTTTTTTCTAGTTTACCTTATTATAAGCATACAGTACATAGGAGTGCCTGGGTGGCTCAGATAGTTAAGTGTCCAACTCTTGGTTTCAGCTCAAGTAATGATCTCAGGGTTGTGGGATTGAGCCCCTCTTAGGGCTCTGTGCTCAGCAGGGAGTCTGCTTGTCCCTCCCTCTTTGATCCTCCCTCTGATCAGTCTCTTTCTTTCTAAAATAAATATAATCTTTAAAAATAAAAGAAACTGCATGTAATACAAATAATATAAAAATATGTATGAATTGATTGTTTATGTTACACTAAGGTCTGGTCAACAGTAGGCTATTAGCGGTTCAGATTTTAAGGAATCAAAAGTTATACATGATTTTCAACTGCTCAGGGTGTTGGCAATAAACACTGCATTATTTAAGGGTCAGATGTACTGTGAAGATTAAATAGGATTATTTATGAGTCTCCCATAACCCCTAGTCTAAAAACTTGTAAATGAGCAAAAAAATCCTGTGTTTTTTTTTTCTTTTTAAAGAAAAAAGGCTGATAATCATCTTCTCTTACAAATGAGTTACTTCTTTGGGCTATATGTTTAAGTGCATTTCTGGAAATTTTCAACTTTCAATTTCACATGGCTCTGTATTTGCAAATCTTTCAAATAAGAAGGGAAGATCACTCAGGGAAAAAGAGAAATGTATTTTGAAATATAATGTCTTTTTAGAATATGTATTGATAGCATTTTTTAATTATTTTGCCATGTTAAATTTACATGGTAAATGAATTAAAGATAGAATGGATATAAAAGTTTAAAAATATCAAAGTTCAGTCTATTGTCTTTTTTTTAAAAGATTTTATTTATTTATTTGTTAGAGAGAGAGCGAGCACAGGCAGACAGAGAGGCAGGCAGAGGCAGAGGGAGAAGCAGGCTCCCCGCCGAGCAAGGAGCCCGAAGTGGGACTCGATCCCAGGACGCTGGGATCAGGACCTGAGCCGAAGGCAGCTGCTTAACCAACTGAGCCACCCAGGCGTCCCTCAATCTATTCTCTTATAGGATAAATATTTTATTTTTAATTCCATTTAGTATTAAGAAAGTCTATAAGCCTGAAACATCCCTTATTTAGAACCATAAGTGATATTAGTGGTGGTGTGGACAATTTTGGGGGCATTTGAATTGCATCAAACATGAATAATAAAGTAAATATTAGAAAGAAAATCTGTTTATAGCTGCAGAGGATATTACAAATATTTACAAAAACACTTAAAGCATGCATTCTTGTTTTACAGATTGTGCAGACTTCCCTTATTCATTACTTTAGAAATTACTTGATTTTACTCTTATGATCAGAAAATTATTGTCTGTGCTTTAATTCAAACTAATTTTTTCAATATAGTATTTATTATAATAAGGTTGCCTGATTAATGTTCCTTATTCAATTAACAGTTTATATCAGGTTACATTTGTTTTCTCCTACAACCACACTAAAAGACAAAAATGTAAAAATATAACCTTAATTTGTGAGACGAAGGTTTTCTGAACAATAATGTGCCTGATGTAGACACAATAGAGGCTGGAAGACTTTTATCCAACATGTCAAGGATTCTGATCATTGTTCAGTTTGAATGGAGAATCAAAGTTGAAATATATGTATATATATCTCCTCCAAATGGAAAAAGCAGTTCAGAGAGAAGAGAGAAAGGGATGAAACTGGATTCCTGAGATTTTTTCTTTTCCAGCTTTCCCATTTTGATCCCAATCATCCCCCTCCATGACACCACATACCCTTAAAATTCAGTAATGAAAGATTGACTTTTCACTGTAGTATTCCATTTTCAGTGATCCAAATTTCTCATATATGCTGTGCATGTCTTTGATCCAAGTAAATATTCCCAGTTCTCCAACAAAAATTTCATAACGTCTTTGTATCCATTTTGAAAAAGAATGCTATTTACTGAAACAATAGAGTTCCCAACCTAAAATTGGATATCTAAATTTCATGACACCTAGCAAATACAAGTTTAAAATGACATATTTTTTTTCTTTCCCAAAACTAAAAGTCTATTTCTCCTTGTCTGAGTTAGGCACAAAAATTAGCATCCTAGATGACATTTTAGCTAATTTTTGTTGATGTATGTCTACCTTTTATTAACCCTTTCATGCCAGTTTGACCCCTAATTACACCAAATTTTCCTTCCCTATCATGGAATATAAGAAATAATCCTTACAAGATTCACTGACAATACATGTTCTTTGAAAAATGAATTAGTACTACTCTCATTCTTGTGCTACTCTTAGATAACACTGAGAAAACTTTTGGTTAATGAACAATTAAAATTAGAGGTAGAATCATGTGTAATTTGAAGAAGTCTCCAGTATATGTATATATTTTTTCTTTTTTAGTTGTGAGATTTTAAGACCTAATTAGTTTCTCAAAACCTATGTTTACTAATGGCAAAACAAATAAGAAATCAACAATTGCATAATAGGGTGTACATTGTTTTATTTATAATGTACATTAGCAATATTCAGTGGAAGCTTTTTGTTCAATATTATGTTTCAAATCTGTGTGGTCTGTGTCCAGGAAAAAAAAAATAGCATTTAATTGAGAGAGTCCTGGGTTTTCTCTCTGCCTCCAGAAACTGTCAAGGTATTTTATTTAAATGATGAATAAGGTCATAAAGAAAAAACATAGATTCTTCACAGTCAGACAATATCAAATTTAAAACAGAGCATTAGCCTCTATGGTCAATCTCTGTGGAAAAGAATATAACTTTGTCAAATTTTAGTACCATTTTCACACTCATTTCAAAGTGAGGAATACAGGAAACACAGTTAAAGAATGCAACATTTAATCATGCAGTGCACGAACTACATAGGAACAAGGAATGCTGGTTAAATTATAGTAGCCACTATTTAACCATATAAAATTTTTCATCATTACATAGAAACATAAAAGCTTATAGTTTGGATATAAGGAAGAGCCCAACTGTGTAACTCCTCTCACACGCAAAGTCTCATTAAATTACAGAATTCCTAATCCCATATAAATTGCATGCAGCATATATTGAACTGTATGGTGTTCCACATCATTCCTCTCTTTTCTTTTCTGTTGGATCTTTATCACTTCTTGCCCGGTCATTTAGAGGCATCTCCAACTTGTTCATGGCCTCAATCCATTTGTGTATTGGCTCCTAAAATCACCTATATAAAAAGTCATAAAATCATGCATTTTCTGTGCTTTATGTCTTTGTCTGGCTTCTTACCTTTTAGAATACAGTCTAAGTACCACAATATAAAAAGCTTTAGTATCAAACCATCCATGTTACCCATATCATAAGATATCCTGTTTTGGTCACTTCCTACCTTGTATGCTTCAAAGACCCCAAATGACTTCCTATTTCCTGACTATATCCAGACAACTACTTCTCTTTCCCATGATTTTTTAAAGCTGTCTCTGCCCCCACTCTGTTAAGAGATTCTCTTTGCCCCATTCATTAGGTTTCTCACTTGACTTTTCCTTTAATATTTAGTTCAAGTGTTACTAGTTCAGGTAGCTCCTCATGATTTGTGTTTCCCCAACTGGGGTAACTTACCCCTTTTAAATATTTCTGAAGCATCATGAGTACTTATTAATGTTTACTACAGTTGGCATTTGTCTTAGAATTATCTTTCTGGGGGCTCCTGGGTGGCTCTACCTTCAGTTCAGGTCATGATCTCAGGGTCCTGGGATCGAGTCCCGCATCCGGCTCTCTGCTCAGCAGGGAGCTTGCTTCCTCCTCGCTCTCTCTCTGCCTGCCTCTCTGCCTACTTGTGATCTCTCTGTGTCAAACAAATAAGTAAAATCTTAAAAAAAAAAGAATTATCTTTCCGTGTTCTGCTTTAAAAGTAGGTTGATAGCTACTTGAGGTATGACTCAATTATCTCATTCTTAGTTATCTTATTCTGGTGTTAATGAACACCACTACAAAAACATCCTTGATAACCTGTATCTCTATGACATGTGAAAAAAAAAAAAAAAGATATTCTTAAACTTTTAGCTATAATATTTATTCAAATAGACACTCCTTATAGGATGTCTGAGTGGCTCAGTTGGTTAAGTGCCAGATTTGGCTCATGATCTCAGAGTCATGAGAATCATCCCAGAGTTTGGCTCTACACTGGTCAAGGAGCCTGCTTAAGTTTCTCTCTCTCTCCTTTTCCCCTCCCCTCATGCTTGGGCATGCACATGCTCTCTAAATAAATAAATAAATAAATAAACAAACAGACAGACACTCCTTTTATCACAGAAAAATATATTCTTAAAATGTAGTTTTCTAAATATGAGAAACATCAAGTGGTATATTTAAGGCAGATGAAGTTCAACACATAAGGCCTTTTTTTTTTTTTTCTTCCCTCTCAGCATGTGGCTTCATTGCTAAAAAAAGCTGTTTCTCTGAGCAGGTGTTTCCATGTCTCAGCCTGCAGGAAGTCATTTAAAACCAAGACACACCGGGATAGTTTCCACGGAAGGAGAAATCAACCCCTAACAATCCCATACTTCATTCATATCTGGTACAACCTCCATCAGAAATAGCAATTGAGGCAAATTACTCCTCTAAAAGACAAATAAAAGAGTAATTATCTTAATAATATTTTCCTGTGTTACTGTAAATGTTGCCCTGTGACATGTATTTTGTATTAATATTAAGGTAAATAGCCACATCTAATTATCTTCTTAACAAATCATATTCCTACCTTTTAAGTGACCATACGATAATAAACTTTATTTTAGAATGATGAATACTTTAAGAATGATAGCCATGCTTCCCACTTGCCTATAGCCTCCTCTTCCCAGGTGTTTTCTATACTTGCATTTATCCAAGTCTCAGGAAAGATTTCAATGACTGGAAAAATACTTCAATGACTTAAGCTGGTGAAAAATACTTCGCCATTATTTCTGGTGCAGCCAGAGAAGCTGAAGTCTTGAGCTACAAAGGGCTTGAACTAACCTCCATGGACATCATTCCATTCAAATGTTTTAGGCTTGCAAATAGTAAAGCCAACCACAGATTTTCCCACCTGAATTTTTTCCTCACTCTCTCCTGGAGTTATCCAGTGATTCAGCATTTTTGAGATTCTTATGACATGAAGAATTAAACTTCTGTAGACTCGCCATTTTATGTAAGTATATTCTACATATATATGCATCACAATATCTATGTTACATATAATTTTTCATTTGTTAGGATGGCTAATTAGCTACAAAGATAGAAGATAAAGTAAATATATGAGAATTATCTATGGAGAAGGGAAAACTCTGTTTCCTCATAACCTCCTGTTACAGTTACCCTTCACACAAAACACACAGTTTTCTATCTAACATTCCATCCTCTTTCCATCTAGAAAAGACTTTAAGGTGAAGTTCACATTGGCATAGTTGTCTTTAATATAATGAATGAATTCCATGGAAACATCAGATGACACTGAAATTATTTTAATGGCTAGGTTTTCCTCCGTTCAAAACTGTGCTCTCTGACACACAAATCACCTCCTGTGGGCTATAGAACTTGTGTTGTTGTTTTTGTTCAAGTCTAGAGATTATAAACATGGATATTTATTGCAGTTAAGGACCTAAGAGTTTCAGAGAGGCAATTTCTGAAAGCTGGCTAAAAAATGACCTCATTCTCCTTCAAGTTTATTGTCACCACTATCCTGTGCTGTTACTCCAAGAAGCATGATGTGATTCAGTTCTTTCTGCATGGACTTCAGGGACACGTTTCTCAATAAAGAATTGTGCTTGAATGGCTGATTTTATTTTTCCCCCCAAATTTCTCCTTTTATAATTCATCCAAGTAGGAAAACACTGCTATAAGCATTGCAAAATATTTATAATTTGGAGCAGTAAATATTGCTCTCTGTGCTTTGATAGTTTGGAATGAGTCATAAATTCTGAAGTCTAGAAAGAGATAGATTGAAATCTATTAGATAAAATCTCTGTATTTCTAATTCCCCGAGTTGCCAGTTTGTAGGTTACCAATGAACCAGTTCAAAGTATGCTTTATGGAATAGAGATGATATATAAAATGAGTACTACCAATAAGAGGGAAGTACAAAAACAGATTAAGCATTCAGAATATTTTAGAGAAATTTGACAGACTAATTACATGTCTAATAGAGCTAATAATTTAAAATCTGTATTGTATTTTGTAATCTTCTTTTTGTTTTCATTTTTATAGTAACTCATTATAGTAATTCATTTTTCATTATAGTTTACTGAAGTTTAAGTTTGAAAAAAAATGACTTCACCACAGATAGTTTGAGAAACACTAAATTCTAGAACAGTGGTTTTCAAAAATTTTAAATATTATACAAAAGCTTCATTTTTGAAAAAGTTAAATGTGGGGATGTTCTGATCAAAGTGTTGGTAAAGGAAAAACACAGCTCCTCTTTTTCTGCTAAGGCAGAAGTAGGAGGCTACACGGAACAGGAAGTAACATCAAAACTAAAAGGCATTAAGCAGAACAAAGTATGAAAAACGTTTGAAAATTGCAGTGATGGTAAATGACATTTCATGATAATACAAAATTGTAAATAAAATTTAAAATTAAAATATTAAAGAAAGACTAAAATATTTAAAATGATTAAAGAATACCCTTAATCAAATTGGCTTTAATATATGCACTGTTCCTAGGTGTTGAACACCCAGTGAATAAAACCTATCCCATTGTTGTCAAATCCTGCCCCTCAAGGTTGTTCATGCTTCAATCTCTAGAGCTTGTGAACGTTACATCTGATGGCAAAAGAGACTTGAAAGGTATAATTATGGTGATAGACCTTAAAATAGATTTTCTGGACTTTTTAAAAATATTTTATTTATTTATTTGACAGACAGAGATCACAAGTGGGCTTAGAGACAGGCAGAAAGAGAGAGGCCGGAGGAGCAGCCTCCCCGCTGAACAGAGAGCAAGATGTGGGGATCGATCCTCAGACCCCAGGATCATGACCTGAGCTGAAGGCAGAGGCTTTAACCCACTGAGCCACGCAGGTGCCTTGATTTATTTGGATTTTAAGGGTGGACTTAATCTGATCACATGAGCCTTTATTTTATTATTCTATTTTTCTAAGATTTTATTTATTTATTTGACAGAGAGAGGCACAGCAAAAGAGGGAACACAAGCAGTGGGAGTGGGAGAGGAAGAATCAGGCTTCCAGGGGAGCAGGAAGCCCAGTGCTTGGCTTGGTTCCAGGACCCCAGGACCATGACCCAAGCCAAAGGCAGAGGCTTAATGACTAAGCCACCCAGGTGCCCCAAGATCACATGAGCCTTTAAACTCAGAGAACGTTCTCCAGCTAGACTCAGTAAAGATGTGGCAAAGGGAAATTTAGAGGTATTCCAAACATGAGAAGGGCCCAACCACCAGTGCAGGAGAGAGCCACAGGAAAAGCATGAGAATTGTTATAGACTGAATGTGTCTCCTGCAATTCTTTGTTGAATTCCTAACCCACCATGAACAGGGCTAGGGCCCTTATAACAGAGTCCCCAGAGAGCTCTCCTGCCCTCGTTTTGCCATGTGAGAACACACTGTGAACATGATTATGTATAAGTGAGAAATCACCAGACACTGAATCATCTGGGGTCTTGATCTTGGAGTTCTAGTCTCCAGAACTGGAGAAATAGATGTTTATTGTTTAAGCTATTGGACTATATATTTTTGTTAGAGCAGCCCAGCTGACTAAAACAAAGCAAATATAGGTAGCCCCTAAGAAGGAAAGATGCCCTCGGTGACAGCAATAAAGGGAACAGTATCTTCCATCCTATTACAGCAGGGAACTGAATTTGGTCACCTACCAGAATGTGCTTGAAAGTAGATTCACTCCCAGAACTTCCAGGAAGTAATGCTACCCTGTTGACACTGTGGTATTCACCTTGCACATTCTAAACACAAGACCCAATTGGACCATGTTGCACCAGGACTTCTTACCTATAGACTTATTGAACTAGAAGGTAATAAATGTGTGTTGTTTTAAGTTAGTAGATCTGAGGTAATTTGTTATAGTGGCAATGGAAAATAATGTATTTTCATCCAAAAGAAGGTGTTTATTATTGGATTACTGTGGACCTAACACCTACCCTGAAAAAAAGGCCAAAGTTTCTACCTTACTCATTGAATAGTAGTCTCGTTTCTGAACTTCAGCCAATGCATTACTTTTAAAACATTCCAACTGTACTATGTTTACTTTAATTCAAAATCAGCATACATATAATATGCTTCACATGAATACAATGTTCATAATTGTGCCAATATAAATGATTTCACTTTTAAATTCTTACTATAATTGTGCCTACATTTTATTCCTTTTATTAAGAAATTAGTTTAGGACCACATGGGTGGCTCAATCGGTTGAGCATCTGCCTTTGGCTCAGGTCGTGATCCCGGGGTTCTGGGATCGAGTCCCGCATCTGGCTCTCTGCTCATCGAGAAGCCTGCTTTCTCCCACTCCCCCTGCCTGTGTTCCCTCTCTCACTGTGTGTCTCTCTCTGTCAAATAAATAAATAAAATCTTAAAAAAAAAACTTAGTTTATACAAGGCTCTGTAAAAAGCATTTTACTTACCTCACCACATCTAAGCGGATATGAGATTTTAATAGCACTAAAGGAAATTGAGTCTGGAAAGTTAAAGAAAAATCCAGCTTAAAACTCCGGTCAGCATAATGTAAGACTGATGCTTATGACTTTCACATGCTTTTTCTCTGACTGGAGAAGTCTAGTTTTAAGTCTAGTTTTATTCTCTGTAGTATGCCTGTTAACCTAAGGAAAAGAAGGAGAATGACTGCGGAATTTATTAAAAAGAGTTCAGTTACATTGTTTTTTTTCTTCCTATGACTTTACAAATAGCAACCTCCTTTCTCAGCTGCTGCTGCTACTGGGTTCACTAATTAATTTATGCAATAAAATCAATAAAAAGACACATTCAGAATGTTTACATATACTAAGCTGGAAGATTCAAAAAACATTTATATCTTAGTAAGCAAAATGACAACAAAGAGTAAATAATCTCTATATTCAATGAACAATGCTTGCCCTTGCTAAATTGCAGAGGTGAATTTTATGTGTGTCTCATGAAGGTCAATAATTACAAAATTAATCCACCTGATTGGTTTGTTATATTCTGAGCATCTTCTCTTATATTCAAGTAGGCATTTTTTATCTTGTTGGTATGGATTTTGAGAGTTTATAGAATCATGGATCCTGCAGGGTAGAATTTCTGATTATTAGCACTAGAATACAAATTACTCCAAAAGTTACTGGCATAAGATTGCAACTATTTATTTGGTGCAGGGAGTCTCTACATGAGAAATTTAGACATTGTAGAATAGGGATGGTTTTCCTGTACCTCAAGATGCTTTTGGCCTCAGGTAAAGGATTTAAAGATTGGATACTAAACTCATCAGAGTTCACTCACCAACATGTTGGTGGTCTGATGGAACATTTACATGTGATATCTCCATGTGATCTGGACTTCCTTTCAACATGATGCCTCAGTTCAAAAGGCATGTGTTCCAAAAAGAAAAGTTGAAGGCCTGGTCACTTTTATTGACCTAGATTTAGAAGTCAGGCAAAATCACTTCTGCCACATCAGGTTGATTGAGACAGTTCCAGTGGTCTGGCCATGTTCAAGGAGAAGAAATGTAAATTCTGCCTCTCCTTTTTGGAAGAGTGTCAATATCACTTTGTAAGAAGAATATGTGGAATAAATATATACTTGAGCTGTCTTTTGACAGCACTATCTGCCATAGTATGAAATCTACACACACAAGAGAGGTGCTTGAGATAAAATGAAGAGATTATTGAAGGCTTTTAACATATAGACTGCATCCAGTAATAGAAAAGGACTAACAAACGCACCCTGAAAATTCATTAACACTGAAACACAATCAGAAAAAAATTTCTCCACACCTCTCTCTCATTATAACGTTGTTTTATGTGTCAACTTGGCTGGCTTTCAGTTTCCATATTTGAAACACTTACATAGGTGTTAGTACTGTGAATGAATTTTGAGGATGTTAGTGATGTCCATAATCAGTTGATTTTAAGTAAAGGAAATTATCCTAGACAATCTGAGTGGGCTTAATTCATTCATTTGAAAAACCTTACGATCAGGACTGAGACATATTTGATGAAGGAGATATTCTTCCTTTGGATAATGACATCATCTTCCATCCAAGAATGGCAGCCTGCTCTATATATTCCAACATGATGCAGGATCTTATAATAGGGTAAGCCAATTACTTTTAATTGATCTCTGATATATATCTCCTATTCATTCTGTTCCCCTGGTTGACTCTTGAAGGAAATTTTCATTAAAAACATCTATTTCTAGGGACGCCTGGGTGGCTCAGTTGGTTAAGCGGCTGCCTTCACTCAGGTCATGATCCCGGTGTTCTGGGATCGAGTCCCACATCGGGCTCCTTGTTCGGCAGGGAGCCTGCTTCTCCCTCTGCCTCTGCCTGCCACTCTGTCTGCCTGTGCTCACTCTCTCTGACAAATAAATAAATAAAATCTAAAAAAAAAAAAAACATCTATTTCTATTTATGATACTCAAAATTATGAAATTGTGATAATAATAAGAAAGTATATTTGGTCTTCATCCAACTGTTCTGGCAAAAAGTGTCTAAAACCCTCAGAATTTCCTAAATTAAGAGTAACAAAAATGTCTTCTGTTATGCTAATGTGATGACTTTTGGAAAACATCTAAGGATGGAGGCTGGTTGTCAGGAGAATCAAGCATATGATTAGAGGGATGGAACTTTTAGTTCCACCTCTCTGACCTCCAGGGACAAGAGAGGGGCCACAGATTGAGTTCAACCACTAATGGCCAATGATTTAATTAACAATGGCAATGTAATGAGGCCTCCATAAAAATCCAAAAAGACAAGCCTGTGAACAGTGGGGACCTGGGCAGGGGGGGATAATGCACTAGGAGAAGGCTTAGAAGCTCCATATCCTTTCCACATGCTGTGCCCTCTGCATCCATTGAAAAAAAAAAAAAAAAGAAAAAGAAAGAAAGAAAAAGAAGAAGAAGAAAAGAAAAAGAAAAGAAAAAAAATAAACAAAAAAATGTCAAAATGGAGTCACTTAAGTTAAGACCACACATCAATAAGCCAAAACTTACTACCTACTTAAACTAAGTGCAATTTCAAATCCCCCAGGGATGTTACCTTTAACCAATCACCATGAAATTTCCTAGTGACCATGAGGAAAATTGCTGGTAGTTTTCCTGAGGAAGGAAACTTGCCTAAAATAATGCATTCTTTACTAGTAATTTCCCTTTGTCGAATCTGAAAATATATCCTTTTCTATAGCATGTCAGAACTCTTTTCTATTTGCTAGATGGAATGCTGCCTGATACATGAATTGTTCAATAAAGTAAATTTGTATCTTTTAAATTACTTGAATTTTTGTTGTTTAACACATCTCTTCCATATGGCTGTTCCTGTTACTTATATCCTTTTATAATAAATGAGTGATCTTAAGTAACATGTTTCTCTAGTTTTATAAGTTGCTTTGGCAAATCTGTCAAACCCAAGGAGGATGTCATTGAAACCTTTGATCTATAGCCCATAGCCAGTTGGTCAGAAACTCAGGTGACAACCTGGACTTGCAATTAGCATCTGGAGGGGGGTTGGCTCTCCTATAGTACTGAATACTTAATCTGTGGGATCTGATGCTATCGACTAGAAAATAGTGTGAAAATGGAATTGAACTGTAGGACACTCAGCTGATAATCACAGAATTCCTTGATGTGAGAACCCCATCCAGCAAAACTGTAGTTGGTGACAAGAATTTTAACATTTACTTCTGAAACTTTCAACTTAATGAATAGAATTGTTACCAATTTCATACTAATGCTTAGTAATTATAACTGAAGAGTGGCAGAATATGCCACCATAAAGTATTGGCATAAGGATTATTTTAACTTGAAGGCATTTGAGAAGGAGGAGATAAGGAAGTTTCTCTGTCTTCCCTTTTATTTGTCTAAAGCTGCATAAATTTACAAAGCTGTGGGGCGCTTGGGTAGCTCAGTGGGTTAAGCCTCTGCCTCAGGCTCAGGTCATGATCCCAGGGTTCTGGGAACCCCACATTGGGCTCTCTGCTCCTCTGAGAGCCTGCTTCCTCCTCTATCTCTGCCTGCCTCTCTGCCTACTTGTGATCTCTGTCTGTCAAATAAATAAATAAAACCAAAAAAAAAAAAAAAAAACACATTGTTCTTTGATGATACTCAAAAAACATGCTTACTTGACCCTACAGTATTGGGGACAAGTATTACAAATGATATATACTGAATAGGTGAAATCACAAGACAGAACATTAATTCTGTTTAGTTCTGTAGAGGAGCTAAATAGTTCATCTGCCATTCTGAGTTTTCTGCTGGCATCTCTGTACCTAAAGACAGATTGACAAGAGAAAAATCAACAGTAGGTTATTAACATGTATACCTCGTGTGTACATCAGAGATACCCTCAGAAAAAATGATTAAGGCGTCTTCAAGGTGATTTAGAATTTCATCTTCAGCAAAAAACAAAATTAAAAAGAAAAGTGTCTGGAAGGCTAGTTATGGGGAGGTGACCTGGAAAAGCACAGTGTATATATAATAGGTTGGTTATGCAGATTCAAGTGAGTGCCTTGTCAGTTGATAAGGGTCTAAAGTTGTCTCCAATGATTAATTTTTGACCTTCCTGGTAGAGTGGGGGGGGGGGCAAGGAAGGACAGCTTTGTAATTTTTTTTTTTTTTTTTTAAAGGCTTAACCCACTGAACCACCCAGGCACCCGGAACAATGTGCTTTTGTTCAGGTTCAGGATAACTGTATCTAAGAATATAGAAGAAATTGAAAAGTACACATTGTCTGTAAATTTCATAGTATAAAATATCACTGGTCTTCATAAAGAGTCTCATTTTAGTAAACTGTTAAAGTTTTAGGGAAAAAATAAACACCAAGGACTTTGAGCAATCGGCTCTCTTATTAAGACTGAAGAATCCTGTGCTTTTCATTGTTATCATTGAACTTAGCCGCAATCTGAAGGTTAAATCTAATTTCACCTGTGAAACAAATAAAGTCCTTAATAGTTATTTCTGAACATTTGAAGGTAGCTGAATTTTCCAAAAAATGACTTAAAAAATTAAATCTCTATTAAAACATGACAGAATAGTGCTCTAATACAAATAATACCCTTTTTGTGGCACCAGCTTTCTAGATCTTCAAAGAAAAATATTCTAGCATATAAAATGATTCCTACAAAATTAGAATTGAATTAGTACCAGCAAGGGAGAACTACTGGGCTCATAATTGTATTTGCATAGATTAACTTAAATTTTTTTCAAGAATACTTTTATGATGTGTCCCAATCTTTACTTATTTTTATTAAGTAACATAAGATTTTTTTTTCTTCTTGCTGAGACTCTCAACATGGGTGCACTATAAAGTGTTTGTCAATTGTCTAAGAGATTTGATGTCATTTTAGTAATTATTTATTGGGGCAGGGATTTTCTGTAGATTTTTACAATTTTATACAGTTACCATATTTCACTAAATTAATATAGCTACTGATGTATCAAACACAGCAGGACTAAAAATGAAAAGAGTTAAAGCAAATTTTCTGGCACAGTCAGACAAAGGTTTTTCGATTAAGGAGATAATTTTTTTAAAAAATAAGGTTGTCTGGAATTTATGAAAATGATAGTTTTTTGAAACAATTAGGCATAGTTATAAAATATTTGCTTCACACAGGACACATTTGTTTTCAGTGTACAATAAAGCTCACATTTAAATCTTGCTGGTAAGTCTGCTTCTATTTATTGCAGTAGTGTTGCCTAAATCTTGATTTCCAATGACTCCCTGCTAGAAAATACATATATACATTATTTAATATACTTTATATATATGAATATGTATATACATATATATGTATATAAACACAGATGAATGCTATTTTATGTCCTTTGTCATTTCTTTGTTTTCCTTTTTTCTTTTGTTTTTAACCAAGAACTGTGCTCAATTTTTTCTGCCTTTACTCAACATAAGAAAATGAAGAGAAACAGAGGAAAAGATCTTAGTTTTTTTACTTTTATTTTTTTTTCTAAATTCACCATAAAGCCCAGGATTAAAGATCTCTATAATTAACATGCTTTATATTTTATTTTATATCAAAGAAAATACATCATCTTAAATTTCTTAGTTTTTTTTTTTTTCTTTACACCATGGAAATATTTTCTTTGCAACCATAAATCGGACAGCTGGAGACCATTTTTCCCTCTTTCAAGAATTTGGCCCAGTATCAATCATCCTGTTGAATATTCACTAGCTAAGCTTCACAGTGAAATCAAAAGAAGACCCCTTTTGCATTAGAGTAGCAGTCATGATGAGATCATTCAGTTCTTAAAGGATTAAGCATGTTTCCATCTGAGGCTATTTATATAAAAATGATAAAAATTAGCTGTGTGTCCACTTCCTCATAACAGGGAGATCATATAATAGTTGTCTTTCTCCCACTGACTTATTTCGCTAAGCATAATACCCTCTAGTTCCATCCATTTCATCGCAAATGGCAAGATTTCATTTCTTTTGATGGCTGCGGAGATGCAATGGGGGTGGGGGTTAAGGGGGTAGGAAAAGAATAAATGAAACAAGATGGGATCAGAAGGGAGACAAACCAAAAGAGACTCTTAATGTCATAAAACAAACTGAGGAGGGTGGGGGGGAGGGGTGTTGGGAGACAGTGGTGGGGTTACATTATATGTTTACATAAAAATAAAAAATTTTAAAAAATTAGCTGTGTGGCATAAAATATGATATTAAAACTTAATGAATAAAAATATATTTATACAATATTCTTTTATCCTATGATGATGAAATAAGGATTTTCTTGCTTGTGAACAAGACTGTTTTGACAATTAAATAATGCCTTAAAATTTAACTAGAGATCAAGAATAATTAAATATTTTTAAAATATGATTTTTGTAAATAAGTAAATTTTCTAAGCAAAACAAAATAATTTTGATTTTTTTAACATTTTTTTATGATTTTATTTACTTATTTGACAGAGAAAGATCACAAGGAGTCAGAGAGGCAGGCAGAGAGTGAGGAGGAAACAGGCTCCCCACTGAGCAGAGAGCATGATGTGGGGCTGGATCCCAGGACCCTGGGATCATGACCTGAGCCGAAGGCAGAGGCTTAACCCCCTGAGCCACCCAGGTGCCCCATAATTTTTATTTTTAATCCCAATAATTTTGAAGTCCCCTTTTTCTAATAATATTAAAAAATAAGGAGAATAACTAAAACAAAGTAGTTTATTTATTTAAGTCCAATCATTCCATACTCTGGGTAATTATTAAATCTTGCTTCTCTATAAAAAGATCACAGCAGAGAAACAGTGATTTAAATCTTCTCTGTACTTCTCTACCCAGACCTGAGACTTAAATTCACTTCTCCTTAATTTTGCCTTCTGAAAAACTCAGGAATGCAATCTTGTGGAATTTTGTGATAATTGTGTGTAAAGCTGTATCTTGGCACATAGTTGATCCTCAATAAACTACTATTATTTTCACTTATGTTATAGTATTGCTTAAAATTTACTGAGTTAAATTTTTTATTTAAATTGTATTTTATAATATAAGAAATATATTTTGCTGATGAAATTTTAGTACCTATTATTGAATTCACCAGCCATTACTTATTCTATGTTTGATAATTTTGATGAACATTTTATGACATTTAGATCAGTTTTTTTTTTTCTTAATAATTACATTTTCTTTTCTTTCCACACTTACTCAAATTTAACTATGGTTAGTCCTTATTAAAAAAACATTTTGGGGACATTGAGTGGCATTTCAAGATACTTGTGTTAGCAGCTTTTACAGATTTATAGCATTTACACTGTCAAGGATGTTTTCCTCAATATTAGAGATTTATAGAATAATTTAGACCTTAGATATTATGTTTGGCTGCATTTAAAATATCTTAAAAATTAATTTCAATGTCACCATACTACTACCTACATCAAAGATGTACCTCCCCTTAGCTCTGACATGACACTATAAAATAAATGGAGTTTAGGTTGAGTCTTAAGCTTTTATCAAATGAGAGTAATTATATGTTTGGATTTTTATTTCATTTAAATTTGCATGAATTTTAAATGATTAATATTATCTCTTGACAGATAAAATTAAAGACAATACATAGAAAACTTATCTGACCCTGCTGCATGATTGACAGTTAAAGTCAAAATGCAACATTTACTTTCTAAAAGGCAAGTACTTAAGACTGTGATATTATCAATTTATAGATTTTGTATCATATGGTATTTTTATAGAAACATTCTCTAAAGCAAAAGTTCAGTACATGTAGACATTCATGAACATATAATTACTTATAAATTTTCTTTATATATACATTGAGCTTAAGAGAGGGCAACAGTTTTCATTAAGTCTTCAAAGGAGGTTGGAGACCCAGTCAAGTTTCAAATCCCTTTCTTTTTTTTTTTTTAAGATAATTTTTTTTATTGAAGCTTTTTATTTAAACATATAATGTAACCCCACCACCGTCTCCCAACCCCTCTCCCCCCCCAACCCCCTCAGTTTGTTTTATGACATTAAGAGTCTCTTTTTGTTTGTCTCCCTCCCGATCCCATCTTGTTTCATTTTTTCTTTTCCTACCCCCTTAACCCCCACCCCCATTGCATCTCCACTTCCTCATATCAGGGAGATCATATGATAGTTGTCTTTCTCCAGTTGACTTATTTCACTAAGCATAATACGCTCTAGTTCCAACCATGTCGTCGCAAATGGTAAGATTTCATTTCTTTTGATGGCTGCATAG
>ML103853.1:239369-300488 GCA_003697995.1 Taxidea taxus jeffersonii
TTGCTGCCTGTGTTCTCCTCAAGGATTTTGATGGATTCCTTTCTCACGTTGAGGTCCTTCATCCATTCTGAGTCTATTTTCGTGTGTGGTGTAAGGAAATGGTCCAATTTCATTTTTCTGCATGTGGCTGTCCAATTTTCCCAACACCATTTGTTGAAGAGGCTGTCTTTTTTCCATTGGACATTCTTTCCTGCTTTGTTGAAGATTAGTTGACCATAGAGTTGAGGGTCTATTTCTGGGCTCTCTATTCTGTTCCATTGATCTATGTGTCTGTTTTTGTGCCAGTACCATACTGTCTTGATGATGACAGCTTTGTAGTAGAGCTTGAAGTCTGGAATTGTGATGCCACCAACTTTGGCTTTCTTTTTCAATATTCCTTTGGCTATTTGAGGTCTTTTATGGTTCCATATAAATTTTAGGATTATTTATTCCATTTCTTTGAAAAAATTGGATGGGGTTTTGATAGGCATTGCATTAAATGTGTAGATAGCTCTAGGTACCATAGACATTTTCACAATATTTATTCTTCCAATCCATGAACATGGAACATTTTTCCATTTCTTTGTGTCTTCCTCAATTTCTTTCATGAGTACTTTATAGTTCTCTGAGTATAGATTCTCTGCCTCTTTGGTTAGGTTTATTCCTAGGTATCTTATGGTTTTGGGTGTAATTGTAAATGGGATTGACTCCTTAATTTCTCTTTCTTCTGTCTTGTTGTTGGTGTAAAGAAATGCAACTGATTTCTGTGCATTGATTTTATATCCTGACATTTTACTGAATTCCTGTACAAGCTCTAGCAGTTTTGGAGTGGAGCCTTTTGGGTTTTCCACATAGAGTATCATATCATCTGCAAAGAGCGATAGTTTGACTTCTTC
This sequence comes from Taxidea taxus jeffersonii, assembly GCA_003697995.1. Classification (NCBI taxonomy): domain Eukaryota; kingdom Metazoa; phylum Chordata; class Mammalia; order Carnivora; family Mustelidae; genus Taxidea; species Taxidea taxus. The sequence continues at coordinate 240,245 of ML103853.1, forward strand.
TTTGCCGATTTGGATGCCTTTAATTTCTTTTTGTTGTCTATTGCTTAGGCTAGGACTTCTAGTACTATGTTGAATAGTAGTGGTGATAACGGACATCCCTGCCGTGTTCCTGACCTTAACGGAAAAGCTCTCAGTTTTTCTCCATTGAGAATGATACTTGCCGTGGGTTTTTCATAGATGGATTTGATAATATTGAGGTATGTGCCTTCTATCCCTACACTTTGAAGAGTTTTGATTAGGACGGGATGTTGTACTTTGTCAAATGCTTTTTCAGCATCTATTGAGAGTATCATATGGTTCCAGTTCTTTCTTTTGTTAATGTATTGTATCACATTGGTTGATTTGCTGATGTTGAACCAACCCTGCTGCCCTGGAATAAACCCCACTTGGTCATGGTGAATAATCCTTTTAATGTACTGTTGGACCCTATTGGCTAGTATTTTGGTGAGAATTTTCGCATCTATGTTCATCAAGGATATTGGTCTGTAATTCTCTTTTTTGATGGGATCCTTGTCTGGTTTGGGGATCAAGGTGATGCTGGCCTCATAAAATGAGTTTGGAAGTTTTCCTTCCATTTCTATTTTTTGGAACAGTTTCAGGAGAATAGGAATTAATTCTTCTTTAAATGTTTGGTAGAATTCCCCTGGGAAGTCATCTGGCCCTGGGCTTTTGTTTGTTTGGAGATTTTGGATGACTGTTTCAATCTCCTTACTGGTGATGGGCCTATTCAGGTTTTCTATTTCTTCCTGGTTCAGTTTTGGCAGTTTATATGTCTCTAGGAAAGCATCCATTTCTTCCAGATTGTCAAATTTGTTGGCATAGAGTTGCTCATAATATGTTCTTATGATTGTTTGTATTTCTTTGGTGTTGGTTGTGATTTCTCCTCTTTCATTCATGATTTTATTTATTTGGGTCCTTTCTCTTTTCTTTTGGATAAGTCTGGCCAGGAGTTTATCAATCTTATTAATTCTTTCAAAGAACCAGCTCCTAGTTTCATTGATTTGTTAAGACAGTTTAGAGCACTTGGGAAACAAATGAATAATCAAGTGACTTTGCAATAATGTCACTCTACAGTGAAAATACCTGAAAGAATTACAGCAAAAGTATCTAAGGTATTTTTGGAATACCATTTTCTAATTCATGTATCTTAAATGTATTTATCTTAGTTTAGTGACATGGAATCCTTTTTACATCATTAATGTATTAGGCTGTGGCCCAGCTGAGATTTTTTTTTTTTAAGACTTTATTTGAGAGAAAGTAAGAGAGATCACAAAGGAATAGGGAGAGGCAGAAAAAGAAGCAGAAGAAGAAATGGTATGGTATGATGTGTGTTCTACATAGTTCTGTTTGGCTGTGAAGAACATTACAGTTGCTTATAAGAGAGTCCTGTGGACTGGCAGTGGAGATGCTGCATTGATGTGGAAAAACAAGGACAGATTGGAGCTGTGTTTGGGAGCTTCAGGGGGCAGAGAAGAGGAATGAAGGATGACTTAAATGTGTTCTAATAATTCTTTATATTATGTGGCACTACTTCAAATAAGCCTTATTAAAATCTCCACAGGAGAACCCTGGGGGAGGGAGCAAAGCACAGATTTATTGTACCTATTGGAAGCCTTTTTATGTAAAAGAGGGTATGATATAAAACATGTCTACCTTGCACTTTCATTTGGTTTCTACAACACCTGAAGGCTCTAAGGATCAAGTTACCTCACTTGTCAGGGGCTGTCATGGCAGAGATTTCAAGGGTAGACACAGGGAGGACAAGAGTATGGAGCGAAGATTGCCATAGATGACCTAACTTTTTACCTCCATTGAGCTGACACAATGCTACTAGATAAAAGCACCAAGGTTAATCATAAGTTTATCAATGCCCCTCCACCCACCTCAGCACACAGCCAGTGGAAGAGAAAGAATTATGAACTATAAATGGTCATGGGTGTGTTATGTACACTCATTGCTAGTGTCATGCTCTGTCTCTAAAATCCCAGCATCCAGGCATCATTACTAATAACATCCTTCTGCCTTTATTTCCAATATATTTTTTGCACACATATGATGTTTTCTCAGTAAAAGAAGAATCATGTTATATTTAATTACACAGAATTTTAATATGTAACATTATATCATGGTCATAGTCCTATATTAGCAAAGAATTCAAAAAATATTTTAACAGCTACAAATGGTGAGACTGTTATTTCTTTCTCTTTAAAAAATGAGGTTTAGGGGTGCCTGGGTGGCTCTGGCCTTCGGTTCAGGTCATGATCTCAGTGTCCTAGGATCAAGCTCCGCTTCGGGCTCTCTGCTCGGCAGGGAGCCTGCTTCCTCCTCTCTCTCTTTCTCTCTGCTTGCCTCTCTGCCTACTTGTCATCTCTGTCGAATAAATAAATAAAATATTTTTAAAAATGAGGTTTAATTTACAAATCATAAAATGCACAGATTTCAAGTGTTCTGTTTGATCAGTGTTAAAAAACATATACCCTTATATATCCTGTATTTGTATCCCTGTAGAACGTTCCTTCTGTGCTTCTCTCTAATCTATTTCCATCATCTAAGAAACAACCCCTATTCTCATTACTATTACCAAAAATGAGCTTTGTCTGTACTACAGCTTCACAAATGGAAATATGCTTATGCTCTCTTTTTGTGCCTGCATCTTTCACTCAGAATAATGCTTTGAGTTCTATCTATGTTGTTGTATGTATTTGTGGGTTGTTCCTTTTTATTGTTGACTGATTGATCCATTTTCTACTGGCCCTGTAATTCCATCCCATCTTCCCTTAACTCTTGACCTCCACTCTGGTAGTGAGGACCAACAGCAATCTTCAAGAAGAGTCCCTTCAGAGGCAGGAAATCTATAATATATAGTTTGTTTTCACCTCTGTCCAGTTATTAATGCCAATTTCATTTACCATTTGTTGAAACTCTTCTATCTTATTATTATTATTGTAATGGTTTAAGGTTTACTATGTATACCCAGTCCCTGAATCATAAAAATCTTATTCTCTTTTCATTAGTGAGGGTACACCACAGGGGGGAAAAAGAGCATATGTGAAATAGGTGGTAGAGGCTGGACAGAGAGATATTAAATAATTGGTTCACATGATTGTAGGTAGTGGAATGTCTAAAATGTGTAAGTATGCATGTGGGCTGGAAACTGCAGCAAGATTTCTATTTTACAGTTTTGAGGTAACCAACTGATTGGATAAGACACATAGACATTACAGAAGGTAGTATTCTTCACTTAAAGTCAAATGATTGTAGATATGAATGATATCTACAAAATATCTTGACATCTAACTCTAACATCTAAGTTAGTGTTTAATTCAATAACTGGGTATCATAGTCTAATTAAATTGAAATATAAGACTAACCATCACAAAACTTTACATTACTGCTATATAAATTATAAAATCTAAATGTCACAATATTATGTTTAAATACTTTGCATTTTCACTAAAACCTATGGGTTTAACATTTTCTCATAAATATTATTGCACAGTAATTCATCATTTGAGGTATGAATTTGCTAACTTTATTCTCACACACAGACACATACAGAATCTCAGGCCATTATTTAAAAGATTTGTTTATTTATTTATTTGACACAGAGAGAGAGAGAGAGAGAGCAAGAAGGCAGTGAGGTGGAAGCAGGCTCCCTGCTGAGCAGAGAGCCCAACGCAGGCTTGATCCCAGGATAGAAAGACAGAGGCTTAACCCACTGAGCCACCCAGGTACCCCAACCGTAGGCCATTTTATTAAAAAAAAAAAAAAAGGTGAAGCTTTTAATTAAGAGGACACAATTTTGTTTATATGTAAACTTCTTTATTTCATGATTTAAAAGAAAACCTTTCTGAAATGATTAGTAGGGATAACTTTAAAAATTTCCTTTCTGCCTACTTCCCCATATTTAATTATCTATCTATGTACATTAGTACCTTTTTAAAGCTAATTCTTACATCTTTATTTTAAAAAGGATAAAATTCAACTTATTTCTGTATTTTCCCTCTTTGTTTCTCTGCTCATGGATCTCTCTCTGGATATGGACAACTATGTGTTTGAATCTGGGTTCTGTCAGTCCCTCAACTCTTCTGAGGTCCATTTCTGAGCAACTGCAAATCATTGAGATACTATCCTCTACTAGGGCTTATTGGGATTATGGCAATATGAGATAAAATATTTTGACAGATATAGCATCAAACCCAGACCAAAGAGAGTTCTGTAAGTCAGTGTTACTTTGTAACCGAAAACTAAAATTTGAGGCCATGACTCTCTGCCCAGTTTCACTAGCATTAGCTCTGATCATTGTACTTCAGTAGGAGGCAAAGTCTCATCTCCAAACATGTAGCATGACTGTCAGCATTTAAAATGCTCTCCCTCAACATGATGCTGAAATAGTCCTATGCAAAGAATGAAAGAAAGGATCCCCAAGGAGTAGTTTTGTGGTGAGTCACAGGCCAGTAATTTTGAACAGCAAAAGGAAGATTCTTCTGAGATTCACTAGCACTTAGTTGGTATTTGTATTTGAATGGAAGGGTGGTTAACAGATGAAGCTGGCATCCAAATTCTGGTTATTGAATTGCCCTAACTGTGCAAAATCTTTTGAAGACTTAACCCAAAGTCTGTGAAGAAATGTCCAGTATTCTAATGCAGCTGATATAAACTCACATTTTTTAAAGATTTTATTTATTTATTTGACAGACAGAGATAACAAGTAGGTAGGGAGGCAGGCAGAGAGAGAGAGGAGGAAGCAGGCTCCCGGCTGAGCAGAGAGCCCGATGTGGGGCTCGATCCCAGGACCCTGGGATCATGACCCAAGCTGAAGGCAGAGAGCCACCCAGGTGCCCCTAAAAGTCAACTTCTAAATTTATTCTAAAATATGGTTTACTATCATGAGATTCTTGTTGCAGACCTAATTATAAACAACAACAAGGAAAAAAAAAAAAACGACAACCCTATTTCCTGAAAAGAAAGAAAACTAGAAAGAATATCTCAGTTGTATTTGTGTAAACTTTCACTTTCTTCCCCTTTGGCACAATTAGTGTAAATGAGCCTCTATATCTGTGTTGAAAGAATAGTAGTAACCTCTCTGACAACTCACAAAGCACAAAATACAGTAAATCAGTCATCATTTTTTTTTTCTTTTTCTGTTTTTTGTATTACAGATCTTAGCAATTGTAACTATGACTCACAGTTCAGGGAAGTGGTACAAACCTATATATGAAACATTTTTGTAAATTTGCTTGATTGGGATTATTATCAATATCATATCATGCATTTGAAGACAGTTGTCAAAAGAACTATAGGGGAAATGTCTATTGTGTTTAGAATAAGTGTGTTTATTTCTATCTACAGCATTCTTATGATCTTCTGGGGAAAGTTTCAGTTAAATCCTAACTAGCTCCATAACAAGAGTGCCTCTTTAAAAACAAAAGACTGCTCAGATTTTAGAGAGAGGAGCTGGAAAGGAGAGCTTGCCTGCTATTTTAAGATTCAACATTATTTTCCAGATTTTAAATAAAAGCATACATTTGAAAGGGAGGAAGTAGGAACTTCAGTGTCAAAATCTGACAGTTGAAAACATGTATCCTAACAAGAATGTTGCCCTACAATGTCAATTTTGAGAAACATTAGGAACCACATACAGTAGCCCAAGGAGTGTTTGTGCTCTCCATGCACTTTTTTTAATGAACAGAAAGTGTGATTAGATTCAATAGAATTGAAAGGACACACTTCTCAGATAATGGTTAAAATGATTTTTAAAGGAACTGTAATACAGCATGTATTTTTTATTGAACTAATATTTTTGTTCACATACTTTTTTTTAAGATTTTATTTATTTATTTGATAGACAGATCACAAGCAGGCAAAGAGGCAGGCAGAGAGAGAGGAAGGGAAGCAGGCTTCCTGCTGAGCAGAAAGCCAGATATGGGGCTCAATCCCAGGACCCTGGGATCATGACCTGAGCTGAAGGCAGAGGCTTTAACCCACTGAGCCACCCAGGTGCCCCTTGTTCACATACTTTATTGTTATCCTATACTCTTTGATTTATTTTCTAATGATTTACCCACTCTTGCTAAACCCTAACTGTGGAAGAAGGCAACACTTTGCCTTGGTAGTTGTGACTACTGTTTGAATAAGTCATTTGGTGGCTTTCAAGCACCAAAATACTGTAAGGTATTTGCCTCATTTGGGAACTCAATACTGTTTCACCTATCCTATTCTATTTTATAAGAAGTTCATTTTGGTGCTTTCCACTACAATATATTCACGCATTCTCCTTTCGTAAATCTCTGAACACCACATTTGCCTTTCCCTCCCAGTCCTACCCCCAACTTACAAACCACAGGCTCACTTCTTATTTAAAAATGAAGCATCCCCTCAACTCTATGGTCAACTAATCTTCAACAAAGCAGGAAAGAATATCCAATGGAAAAAAGAAAGTCTCTTCAACAAGTAGTGTTGGCAAAATTGGACAGCCACAGGCGGAAGAATGAAAGTGAAACATTCTCTTACATCAAACACAAAAATATACTCAAAATGGATGAAAGACCTCAGTGTGAGACAGGAATCCATCAAAATCCTAGAGGAAAACACAAGCAGCAACCTCCGTGACCTTAACAACAGCAACTTCTTGCTAGAAATGTCTCCAAAGGAAAGGGAAACAAAGGCAAAAATGAATGATTGGGACTTCATCAGGATAAAAAAAAACTTGCACAACCAAGGAAAGAGCCAACAAAACCAAAAGACCACCAACGGAATGGGAGAAGATATTTGCAAATGATGTATAGGATAAAGGGCTAGTATCCAAAATCTATAAAGAATTTATCAAACTCAACACCCAAAGAACAAATAATCCAATAAAGAATGGGCAGAAGACATAAACAGGTATTTCTCTAAGGGAGACATACTGTGTGGTGACTAATATAACATAGTAAAATAAACTAAAATTTAAAAACATGCATTATTTGGCAAAAAAAATTTCAGAGAAAATATATTTCAGAAATGTGTTCCATGTAAACTTATTCTTTTTTTTTTAAAGATTTTATTTATTTATTTGACAGATCACAAGTAGGCAGCGAGGCAGGCAGAGAGAGAGAAGGAAGCAGGCTTCCTGCTGAGCAGAGAGCCCAATGTGGGGCTCGATCCCAGGACCCTGGGATCATGACCTGAGCCGAAGGCAGAGGCTTTAACCCACTGAGCCACCCAGGCGCCCCTAAACTTATTCTTTATATTTATTTTTAAAGATTATCAGCCACATGTTGCACATATCAGTGTAACTAAAAAATAAAATCCGTTACATACAAGAAAAAAGAAGACATACAAATGGCCAACAGACACATGAACTCTCATTTTGAATAGTAGATCAAGAATTTTTTTTTTTAAAGATTTTATTTATTTATTTGACAGACAGAGATCACAAGTAGGGAGAGAGGCAGGCAGAGAGAGAGGAGGAAGCAGGGTCTCAGAGGAGCAGAGAGCCCAATATGGGGCTCGATCCCAGGACCCTGGGATGTTGACCTGAGCCGAAGGCAGAGGCTTTAACCCACTGAGCCACCCAGGTGCCCCTAGATCAAGAAATTTAAAAATGAGCTGGGAAGAATGTCCTAATCCCTCAAAATATTCTCCCTATGCTTTTTAACCATAAACTATATGCTTCTATGCATCATTCCTAGTTACAAGAATATTATTCTCTGCTCCACATATGTGCATACACACACATGTGTGACACACTTGCAAAAGCCAATTCTACTAATCTCAAACATAATTAAGAAAAATTCTCCAGGGGCGCCTGGGTGGCTCAGTGGGTTAAAGCCTCTGCCTTCGGCTCAGGTCATAATCCCAGAGTTCTGGGATCGAGCCCCACATCTCTCTGCTCAGCAGGGAGCCTGCTTCCTCCTCTCTCTCTGCCTGCTTCTCTGCCTACTTGTGATCTCTGTCTGTCAAATAAATAAATAAAATCTTTTAAAAAAATAAAAAAAAGAAAAATTATCCAAAAAACTGCATTACCTAAGCCTTAGCAACATTAATTTTACATTCCTTCAGAAAAAAAAAAAATCACTGTATCTTAAAGTATCCTATATATTCTCTCACTTTAATTTCTAGTTGGTTTTAGCATATCTGCCATGTATTCTTACTTGATGCCCACACCACACATATGAGAAATTATTTAGCTTTTTTGTATCCTTGCTAACTTTCTACCACTTATATCAGCTGCTGAGGGTGGAGAGTTGAAGTTCTCAATTACAATTTTTTATTTATGTGCTCATTGCATCTCCATAAGTTTTTCCTTGATTTATTTTGAGGCTCTGGTTTAGTGCTTGTGTTAGGATAGTTACACATTAGGATCTTTGTTGATTATCCATTTTTATTGGCATGTTATGTTCTTCTTCATTTGTAGTAATTATTTTTTGCTCCAAGATCTACTTTCTCTGGTAATAATAATAATCACACTTGCTTTTTACTACTGTTTAAATTATGTATCTTATTTCATTATTTTACTTGCAGCATACCCATGCCAATGAGTTTGAAATTTCTCATAAATAAGTTAGAGTTGATATTGTGCATGTGTGTGTGTGTGTGTGTGAATATACTGTGCCAAACTCTGCCTTTTAATTATTTTACCATTTACATTTAGAGTAATTGTTGGTATCAGAACTTAAGTCTACCCTTAATTTCTTGTTGTTAGTTTATGTACTTTAATTATTGTTTCCTTTCGTTGCTTTCCTTTTTTGGTTTTGTTTTATTTTATTTTATTTTATTTTTTCAATGTTCCAAAATCCATTGTTTATGCACCACACCTAGTGCACCATGCAATACATGCCCTCCATAATACCCACCACCAGGGTCACCCGACTCCCTGCCCTCCTCTCCTCCAAAATCCTCAGTTTGTTTCTCAGAGTCCACAATCTCTCATGGTCTGTATCCCTGTCCAATTTCCCCAACTCACTTCTCCTCTCCATCTCCCAGCGTCCTCCACATTATTCCTTATGCTCCATAAGTAAGTGAAAGCATATGATAATTGACTCCCTCTGCTTGACTAGTTTCACTCAGCATAATCTCTTCCAGGACTATCTATGTTGATACAAAAAGTTGGGTATTCATCCTTTCTGATGGAGGCATAATACTCCATTGTTGCTTTCTTATCATTTACTTGAACATTTAGGATGCAATCTTTATTTCAGTGTGTTTGAGTGTATCTTTTGCAAAAGTTTGTAGATATTTTCTAGACATTACAATATACATATGTAACTTATTACAATCTATTGGTATTGACATTTTACCACCTCCCTTAGGTTCCTTCATGTTCTCAAGTTTTAAATATAAAATGATTTTATAATTATTTCAAGTATAAAATATTATTTTAAAAACTTATGAGTAAAATAGTCTATTGACTGCTCCCATATTTCTGTTCATTCTTCCTTCCTGATGTTCCAAGATTGGTTTATCATTTCCTTTTCATTTGACAAACTTCCTTTAGTCAATCTTTAAGATGGTCTGCTAGTGATTGTATATATATGATCTCTCTCTCTCCCTCTCTCTCTCTTTATATATATATATATATATATATATATATATATATCTCACTATATATGTATATATATAGTTATTACAAATATAACCTATGTATAGTTTTTCTTCATCTTCATTTCTTCTTCACTTGTAAAGAATATTTTTTTGCATAGAATTTGGGGTTGATGGTACCCTTTCTGCAACACTTGTAAAAATGTTGCACCATTTCCTTCTTGACTCCATGATTTCAAGTGAAACATATACTGTCATTCAAATTGGAATTCCCCCATGACTAATGCATTTGTTTCTGTCTGGTTGCTTCCAAGCTTTTTTTTCTTTATCTTTATCTTTTAACAGTTAAATTATGATTCATCTTAGAATGGTTTTCTTCAGATTTATCCTAACTGGGTTTCACTCAGCTTTTTGAATGTATAGGTGTATATCTGCTGTCAAATTTGGGAAGTTTTCAGCCATTTAAAAAAAATACTTTTTCCATTGCACTCCACTTTTCCTTTTTAGAGGGGGAAATGACACTGATGACACAAATATTGGGTACTTTGTTATTATCTTATATGTTTGTGAGGCTCTATACATTTTTTCCCTGTCCATATTTTCCCTCTATTATTCACATTGGAAAAACTCTATTGCTCTGTCTTTAAATTCACTGATTATATCCTCTGTCAAATCCTATTTACTACTGAACTTACATAACAAGTTTTCATTTTTTCTGTCATATTGTTTGTTGTAGAATTTGTTTGCTTATTTTTATTTTTATAACCTTTATTTCTTTGCTCACATTTTCTGTTTTTATTTGTTTCAAGATAATTTATAATTTATTATTTTAAGAATTTTTATAACAGATTTTTAAAAATCTTGTTGGATAATTCCAATGTCTGATCCATTTCAGTATTTGTATCAGTTGATTGTTTTTTCTCCATCTAATAGTGATTTTCCTTGTTCTTGATATGGTAGGTGATCTTCAATTGTGCATTTAAAATTTTGTCTGTTAGTACACTTTGAGTCCTATTTAAATGTTTTATTGTAGCATGTAGTCATTCTGCTTAGGTTTAGCACACAAGTCTGCCTAATGTTGGTTGTAGCTCAAATGACAACTTAATTATCAGAACTTTGTTGTGTTTTGTATGGTCTGCTTGGTTATCTGCTACTACTAGGATACCCATTAACTCAGGGTGGTCATATCTGAGGAAATAGAAAGACTTTCCAGGTGTCTCTAGGTGGCAAAAAGGTATTTCCCCATCCTGTGGGAATGAAGAGTGCCTTATTGGCTAGTCACCTCAGAATATGTTTGATGTGGAGTAGAGTGAAGCCTACCTTGGCCACTTCTGTTGCTATGTTGGCTTTCAGGAAACATCAACCTGTGTCTTCTCTTGAGTAGATAAGATGCCCTGCCATTATATTTTTCCCTCTAGTCCTAGAGTTCCTAACCTGTTCATCCTTTCTTTCTTTATTCAGTTTCCCTTAGCTGCCTATTATATTATATCCAGGACTTATACTTAGTAAAGAGAAGTGGAAAACAAATCTCCACCATCCTGTCTAGACTAGAGGCCAGGCTTTTTTTATATTAACATTTAATATTGGGAAATTCCTTAGGTTTCCTATAGTCACTACTTGAAGAGAGAACCCCATAAAAAAAAACAAAACAAACAAAAAAAAAAACAACCTTTGTATCATTCATGAAGAAAACAGGAACCACATAAGTTTTCCAATAAAGGAAATTGGTTACATGGGTTTTTCATGGCTACAAAGAAATAGGAAAAATTGAGCTGTCAGAAATATATGAAATGAACAAAGTATTTGCTGTCACTAGAAAGGGATGAACAAAGAAAAGAGTCTCAAGTTTTATGACCTAAAATTTTGTAAGGGAGCCCATGGATTTGGGATTCAGATTTCTCAGGAGAGTGTTCTGCCTGGCTGTTATTGGTATAATTAGGCTAATCTTGGAAACAGTGAAAAAAAATGGATAATGAAAACAACTGCTACTCTAATGCTGCTAAGAAAGTCATTGCTAAAACAAAGCTAAAGGAACTTTATGAATGCTTAAAGGAGTAAAGTCTTCTGCCTCCTCCTACGTTTTGATTTCCCTCTAGTGCTCCCAATCCAGCACCTACTAGGAACTCCTTGTTAACAGATAAAAGTAGTTTTGCAGGGGCGCCTGGGTGGCTCAGTGGGTTAAAGCCGCTGCCTTCAGCTCTGGTCATGATCCCAGGGTCGTGGGATCAAGCCCCATATTGGGCTCTCTTCTCTGAGGACAGCCTGCTTCCTCCTCTCTCTCTGCCTCTCTGCCTACTTGTGATCTCTGTCTGTCAAATAAATAAATAAAATCTTTAAAAAAAAAAAAAAAAAGTAGTTTTGCAGGATTCAAGTCCCAGACCAGCAGCACAGAACAAAGAAATGTTGGTTTATCACTAAGATACAGGCACATCCTCTGATCATCTCTTAATGATTCAAACACGAATGAGTGACAATTTTTTATGGAAATTCATATCTAAAACTATCCATCAGATGAAAGAAATATGAAAGCCTCAGAAAAATCAAATTATGTGCAGCAATCTATTTTATGTGTCATGATAGACTGTATATGAACTAGGAGAAGCATATCTTTCTTCATGGTTATTAACAGTTAGTTATCCAAATATTAAAGAACATATTAAATTAAATAGTGATGTTTTATCTTCTATTATTCATTTTAAATAAATGATAAATGATTTTATATTATGAATAAACATATTTTATCAGAAGCTACACTATTACCTGAATGTACATTAAGAGGATTTTTTGACCCTGCCTTTTCTAATGTTTGATGCATAATCCTAAACAATAATAAATATCCAAGTGGTGTTTTCAATTTTAAAATGCATGCAAGCTGTTTTAATGTAAAAACTAATTGTTAAAATTTAATATGTAAATAGAACATTCTGAATAACATAAAAAACTAATTTGATCTATTATAAAGTTTTTCAAGAGGATTTATCCAAGGAATCAAAACTTCTGGAGAATTTCCTTAGCCTTGGATTTCCTACAAACTCAACTAGTTCTCAAGCATTTCTCAAAGAGCAATAAGACAATTGCATAAGTATTATTGGAAAATATGTGGTTCAGCCAAGTCTTTATTGTTATTTGCATAAAAAATTGAGTGCATTATGAACATTGGGAAGGGTATGTGATATGGCGAATGCTGTGAAGTGTGTAAGCCTGATGATTCACAGACCTCTACCACTGGGGCAAGTAATACCTTATTTGTTAATAAAAACGATTTTTAAAAAACTGAGTAGTAAACTACATATGTCTAGTATTATAATATATATATATAAAATCAATCAGTCAAGTTTATTTATAGGTAATATAGATAATTGTAACATAAGATACATTAGCTTTGATTTAGAAAATCTAAATTTCTTAAGGATTAACCAGTCTGTAAATATTAATCAATTTATATATTAATGGTAAAAGCCTGACTTTCATATAAAAATCACTAGTCTTCCCTACTAAAATGCAAGCTCCATGCAAGCAGTATCCTCGTCTTCCTCACTCATCAAGGTTTCCCCTTGGAAGAAGGATGCCAGACCATATATAGTGGATCCTCAGTATATATCTGTGGAATGAATGAATGAGTGAATGAATGAATGAATGAATGAATCTACTGAAAGTCTTATGAGCCCAGTGAAAGAACACATAGAAAAGCTATTTTAAAATATCATTTCCAGGAGAGGCGTGAGCGGCTCAGTCAGTTAAACATCTGCCTTTGGCTCAGGTCATGATCCCAGGATCCCAGGATTGAGTCCCACACTGGGCTTCTTGCTCAAAGGGGAAACTAATTCTCCCTCTGCCTGATCCGCCTGCCATTCCCACTGCTTATGCTCTCTCTCCCTCTCTCTCTTTCTCTCTCTCTGACAAATAAATAAATAAAATGTTTAAAAATAAAAATATCTTCTATAAATATGGTACATTTGTGTTTCATAAATGCTATTTGAACACTGAATTTACTAAGATTATATTTTATTTAATATAAGCTATGACATATCCTATTTCACAAAGGTAATACTGTGAATTTGGGTAGTATAGCTGTCTTTGTGTGTGTGACTCATGTTGTCTCCTCTTGGCCCAAATTAACTTTCAGCACAGCAATCATGAACTATTCTTGCACACTTAACAAGGTCTCATCTAAGACATACATAAATAAGTGTGCTTATTCCACTCATACTTTGGCTCCAATATCCCCACATCCATTTATGAACAATTTGCCTTGAATTCCTTCTGGATCTTCACCCAGAACTGCTTTATAATTTCTGTGCTTCTAATCATTGTCCTGGTTTCCTTTATCTTCCTATCATTTTGATTTAAGCACTCAGGAACCTCCTAATTTAATGGCATGTTTGTGTCTTAAGCTTCCTTCCAGTTTATCCTGATGTAGAGGAAAAAGTGAGGTAGATGTATACTGATAGCTACTTGATACATGGATGAGAAAATTGATCTTTAAAACTCTTTTAGATTAACTTTATACTACATGTCACTTACGTGAATACATTCTAATGAATCTTATGTTCTCCTTTATAAATTTTTATTTATTGTGTTGGTTTCCTTTAGCTGTACCTGGGATATTGATATTAAATCAAAGCCCAAAATGTTTAATCACTATGGAAATCTAGCCAATATGACTAATTAAATCTTTCCTTCGGTTTTCAAGGGATTAAATTAAAGACATGTGGACTTTTTTTTTTTAACTTGGTAGTAAAAAAAAAATTAATGTACAACCATACCCTTTTCTACTTACTGTATAGATTTAAAAGCCAACATTTTCATAAATATTAGAAATTGACTAACTGTTGACAGACTTATTGTTAGATCAGTATCCTTATTCTCATCAGAAAAATTTTGTGAATGTTTAGGTCATCCTTCATTTTCCGAAAGTCAATATCCATTTCCAACTACAGATGCATTTGTCAAACAAATAAGAGAAAAAATAAATTTCATCCACATGGTCTGCTTCCAAATGTGTCCTTTCCATGATCCCACAAAGATTATTTCTCATTGTGTTTAACATAACATGAACCACTATTGACCTTTTGTGTTTTTATTGCTACCCTTATTGTGCTTCCACAAGGGAAAAGATAGCAGTGAAATTAATTTCTCCTTTTACTCCTAGAATTATATTCTGTAACTTAATCATAAACTTATTACCTGCATATTTAAGATAACAAAATTAAGCTACAAACAAATTACTTCAATAGTTATTCTTTCAATTCATACTATTTGTTATACATTCCAAAATTTTCATTCCAAAAATTTCTTTATATATTGGTTGCCTAACATTTAGGACACATCTACCTCTAGTTGTTTGTATGAAAAAACTATAGAATACTCATAGATAATAGAGTGTGAAACCTGAGAGAAGTGGGAAATAACCTAGCCCAAGGTTCTCTTTTATTGTTATTATTGTTTTAGCTGATAATGTGTGTGATACTTATATTAAGTGACCTCTCCAAGGTTAATTAGCACAATCAAATAATGACAGGACAAGGAAAAAAATCGAATCTCCTTATTATCCACTTTTTTCCCAATAATCCCTTTTCAATTACTTCAGCCAATACTTATATCATCATGCTAATTAATTAATTAATCAATTATACAATAAATAGATTTGCATGCCGACTGTGCGACAGATCTTGTTCTAGGAACTTAGCATACTACAGTGAACCAAACAAACTAGAATTCCTGCCTTCATTTCCATTAAACCTAAAAAAATAAATACATTATATAACAATTTTAAAGGTTCTATGTGTTGTGCAGTAAAGAAAAACATCAGGATAAGGAGGATTTAGTCTGAAAATGATGAAGGGAAGCTGGTGGAGTCAGGAGGCTGAAATTTGAAATAGGTGACCTGGATAAATTTTATTATAAAATTACACTTAAGCAAAAGTTGAAAGTAGCAACAGAGTTTATTCCAGTAGATATATTGGGGAATAACATCCCAGGGAGAGGAGATATCCAGTGCAGAGGCCCCAACCTATAAAGGAGGAACTCAGTATGGAGGTCAGTGCAATACTAGAAGAAAATTTAAGAGAAGTAACTTGTGAACCAGTCCATAAAGGGGATTTTGTCTGACTTAAGGGTTTCATCTTCTACTCTGAGAAAGATGAAACACCATTGAAAGATGTTGAGTAAAAGGCTTACACAGCTCAACTCACATTTAAGAAAATAGTCAGGGGCACCTGGGTGGCTCAGTCTGTTGACCATCCGACTCTTGGTTTGGGCTTTGAGATCAGGTCGTGATCTTTGGTTTGGGTTTTGAGATCAGGTCCTGATTTCAAGGTCCTGAGATGGAGGCCTTTACATTCCCCTGAAGCTCCACTCTCAGTGGGGAGTCTGCTGGAGATTCTCTCTCCCCGCCCTCTAGCTTTCCCCTTAACCTGAAATAAATATTATATATATATATGTGTATATATATATAATATTTTATAATATAAAATAAATATCAATATTTACTATAATATTATTATATATACAATATATTATAATATATAATATTATTATATATAATATATATAAATATATAAATAATATGTATATTATTTATAACATATATATTTTAAATATATATTATAACATAAAATAAATATTAATATTTATTTTATGTTATAATATATATAAATTATATATTATAATATAATATTATAATAAAATATAATATAAAATAAATATTATATATATGTATATACACATATGTGTATATACATATATATATATATATTTTTTTAAGAAAAGAATCTGGCTTTTTCATTCAAAACAGACTGTTAGGGGGCAAATTTGAAAAACAGAAGAATATCAGGTGCTATTGCTGTCATAGACAGGCGAGCCATGGCACTTCACAGCAAATGCCTTCATAGTTCTAAGGATGCAGATTGTTTTATTCCAGCACAATGGTTGTGAAAAACTCACTTCCACAATTACAGTAGTAACCTGGGCTTTCATGTATCTTCAACCCAATGGGAATAGGTGGGATTTCTGAAAAAGTGCACAGTTCTTAAAAAGGTGATTTTTACCCCCAAAA
Source organism: Taxidea taxus jeffersonii (assembly GCA_003697995.1). NCBI lineage: Eukaryota > Metazoa > Chordata > Mammalia > Carnivora > Mustelidae > Taxidea > Taxidea taxus. The sequence continues at coordinate 256,824 of ML103853.1, forward strand.
AGTGAAATGGAGGGTATCAGTAGCTTCCAGTATGTTTCCCATTCTGGAAGATAGGAGATGCGGGGCAAGGAATTAAGATTCCTGAAATCTCTGCCCTGGTTAGATCCAATATACAGTAAAGCTCAAACAGGAAAGACATAAAGAAACAATCAACCTCTTCATAATTCCTTTCTGTAAAAATGTTTTTCTTGAATCTTTATATATATTTCCAGTCTCTTATCAGGTACTCATTAACAGTATGAGTTTTGGAGTTCTTTTTTGTGTTGTTTTAATTTCAGAAATAATATATAACATACAGCATAAAATATAGCATCATTGACAGATTCTGAAATGCAGAAGACATACTATGTAATCAAATGTATTTGTATTTTTGCAGCAAAATATATAAATATTAACAATAAATAAAATACAGAAATTCTTTACATATTACTGCTTAATGTTAATTTTCCTATAAATTAATTTAATCAGTTCAGGTATTGGTGTCCAATATATAGAAAGATCTTTTTACATCTCAGAAGTATTCTTAAGGGCTTGTGAACCTATATTTTATCAGTATAGTCTATCTTGGTTTTTGCTAATAAATGTTTATTTCAACCTAAGAATTTTTTTTTCTTTGGGTCTGGAGAAAATAATACAAATGAAAAGGAATATTTCAATTATAATTCTGGATCTATATTCACTGTCATTTCATCCCATGTTTTGTTGTTGTTGTTTCATTTTGTTTTGTTTTAACGAGCAAAAATAAAATTCAAGCAGAATTTTTAGATTAAAAATTATATTTTAAAATTAAACTTATTGTTTTGGAAAATTCAAGCATTATTTCCTGAGGGTGGTGTGTGTAATTTTTCCAGCTTTTTTAGGATATTATTGACATATAATGTATGTAACTTTATGTCGTACAATATGATGATTTGATACATGTACATATTGCAAAGTGACAACCACAATAATGTTAGTTAACATGTCTACTGTCTCAGATAATTACCTTTTTCTGAGTGTGTGGTGACAATATTTAAGATCTACTTTATTGACAACTTTGAAGTATATAATGCAATATTGTTATAGTGACCTGCTGTACATTTGATCCCCAAAACTTACTCGTCTTATAAAGCTTAGCATTCATATCCTTCAACCAATATCTCTCCACCTATCTCACGCCTTTAGTCTCTGGCAAACACCATGCTACTCTATTTCTATGAGTTAAGGTTTTTTAGATTATACATATATGTGAGAACATAAAGTATTCGTCATTCGTTGTCTGGCTTATTTCACTTAACACAATGCCCTAGTGGTCAGCAAATTACAGACTGTAGACTTAACCTTGACCACTGCCTGTTTATGCAAATAAAGTCTTATTAGAACATGACATGTTCATTTATTTGCATATTACCTATAGATATTTTCATTATATAACAGCAGAGTTGAGTAGTTGTGATACAGAGTGAATGGCCTGCACAGTCTAAAATATTTACCATCTGGCTTTTGTAGATCTATCCCCAGGAACATCTATTACCTCTTGATAATTCATGTTCTGACAGGTTCATAATATGTGAAATTCATCAAAACCAGTATATGTTCATCTTTATCTTTGCATATGCCATTGCTTCTTCCTGAATATTCTTTCATTTTCTTGGATAACTTGACAAGGTCTATTCCTTATGCAATATCCAGCCATAATACCCCCCTTATTTATTTTTTAATATTTTATTTATTCATTTATTTTAGAGGGAGAGAAAGAGCAGCAGGAGGAGCACAGTGAGGGGACAAGCAGACTTCACACTGAGCACTGAGCCTGACATGAGAGTTGATCCCAGGACCCCGAAATCATGATCTGAGCCAAAATCAAGGTCAGATGTTCAACCGACTGAGCTACCAGGTGCCCCCTCCTTCTTTTATAATAATCTTCTCTTTATCCAACTCCACCAGAAAGAATAATCACTTAATTTTTAATGTAATCATGTGCTCTTTCTTGAATACAATCTTATCTTTGTAGTCATCTCATTGTACTGCAATCCAGGTCCTTACTTCTAGACCAGAATCCTCCTGAAGACAAGACAAGAATTGTGTCTCATTTACCAGAATTTTTCTTTTTTTTTTCTTTTTTTTAATTCTAAGGGTCTAGTTTTATGCCTGCTGTGTAATGGGTAAGCAATACACAGTTCTGAGTTTAACTGAATGGAGCTATTTTAATGTTATCACTGGAGGCCCTTGGGGTTGGGCAAAAGGAACATAAAGGACATTCATTCTGGGACACCTGAGTGGTTCAGTGGGTTAAACATCTGCCTTCGGCTCAGGTCATAATCCCAGGGTCCTGGGACTGAATCCCACATTGGGCTCCTTGTTCAGCGGGGAGCCTGCTGCTCCCTCTGCCCCTCCCCCTGCTTGTTCTCTCTCTGTGACAAATGAATAAATAAAATCTTAAAAAAAAAAAGAGAGAGAGAGACAGGCAGTGGAAGATGGGCTACAGACAGTATCTCCCCTCACCCAGTAACAACAGCAACAATACCATGAGCCAAATATTGAACTTCTTGAGCTATTTCTTTTTTTGAAGAGTTCACTTTCATTGCCTATAGACTTCATCAAAGAATTACAACTTAATTCTAATCCTCTTAGAATAGAAATGAGACTAACTTTATGTAAAACTTTGAGCTCTCAGATAAGCATCAATCTACATTTTAATATTGACAGATTTAAGAAGATATGGCCTATCCTTAATTTGCTTCTCCGTATCAGTTGAAAAATAAAAAGCATGCAAAATATGAAGAATACTTAATTGGAGTTGTTCACAGTTTGGAAGTTTATAGAAGCAAGTGTTTCTGACTGAATGGAACTATAAAACTATACAGATATTTTGACACATTTTTATTCATTTTTATTGGTGACTTCACAATGCATATTATTCTGTCATAATTTTATGGTACTTGAGACATTTGGTTTCCATTGCCTTCCTAATGAATTATTTAAAAGTTTCTGAAGAAGAAACAATTTAGTTTCTTCCAAAAAATAATTATAATTCACTGCCTTTAGATTTACTGAGGGAAAGAAGTTACTTATTACATAATCTATTTTTTTATGATCTATGTCATGTTGTTATTAAATTTAATAAAATGTCTTATAGCTAAAAATGTAAAAATGAGTGAGGAAAATTTATTTAATTTATTTAGTGATTAATATTTTAAGTTTAATTTGATAAATGCCAATTTTTTCCTTTCTACTTTCAATTGACTAGTTTAATTTAATGATGACAAAACATTTAATACATTATTTATCTTCATATATTAATATAAGACAAAGTTTAAAAAGAAGAAGATGGTATTTTCCTATGAAACTTGAACAATGGGCATTTTTATTTCAATCTCATTACAGGTTTAAGATATTTCCCAGAACTTTAGCTTTTCAAGAGGATAATTTTATGTTAAGGGTTTGATGCTCTTTTTAACAGTACTTACATGACTGGAAAGAAAGGGCAACACTGAATATTACAAAGGTGCACATTAGCAAGAAAGTTTAGATGTACCTATTATTTCACTGGGCTCTGCCATCACATTTCTATTTAGGTATCTGGATAGTGACTGGGGTGGAATTCTGGACATTTCTTTCTACACATTGTGGATCTGTTCGTATTTACTGAGTTTGACTTTGAGTTTCAGACTTTCTCTTCCCTTATATATAACTTTTGCCCTCTAGTTAAAATTGCTTTTAGAACAGTTTACATAGGTATATAAACATTGTGTATGTAAGTCTATATGGATTCTGTCAGCTTTATTTTGTGACAGGTTTTGTAATCTCAAAATTACAACTGCTTGGAAAAAGCTGATGCATTCTTTCATCAAAATGATGTTAAAAATCCCAACTAATTTAATGTATAAAATTGAATGTTAAGTTATGTTGCAAAATAAAAATTATTAACACTGAGAGAAGGTTACTGAAGTAGCAAAAAAAGCATTTGAAAAAGCAAAAAAATAATACCCAAAAAATACTCAAAAAAGCAAAAAAAAAAAATACTCAAAAAAACGTCATGGTTCAAAAACTGTAGGGAAAATAAACTGTAAGTTGTTCTACTACACCTCAATTTTAAATGAGGAACGTCTTACAAATATAAAATTTGGAAGTAGCAATTGTGTTGTTATTATCATTTTAAGCATAAAAGAGGTTTTCATTTAGAAAGTGGCATATAGGGGCGCCGGGGTGACTCAGTGGGTTAAAGCCTCTGCCTTCAGCTCAGGTCATGATCCCAGGGCCCTGGAATCAAACCTCAGAACTGGCTCTCTACTCAGCAGGGAGCCTGCTTTCTCCTCTTTTTCTGCTTGCCTCTCTGCCTACTTGTGATCTCTATCTGTCAAATTAAAAAATATATATATATATATTTAAAAAAAGGTGGCATATATATGAAGCAACCCTCAGTTTGCACAGCCTGTGTAACATGTGCAATATTAAGATGGTCTTAGCTCTGCTATGTTGAAAATATTTTATAAGAAGTTATTTTACTTTTGTCTGTAATCTTGATCTTCAGGCTTTATGATAGCTTTGCTTATTGAACACATGCAAACATTGGTTTTAAAATTTAAAGGTGGGGAAAGATAATTACTGCCATCAATAAAAAATTAGTAGTATAAAACAGAAATTAACTTAGAAGAATTGTACATGTGAGCAGAATAGACTTTTTAATGGCTTATCTCTTTTTAGCACTCAGTCCATTACGTGGATGTAACACAAATTATTTGTTCATTCACCTATGGACAAACATCTTGGTTACTGAATAAAATAGACTTTAAACAAAATAATAATAAAAACAATAAATAATAAAAAAAAATCTGACATACTGATGATGCCCTTTGTCAGAATTTTAAACTTCCGGTGTTTTTGAAATATATTAAAGATCTGCGCGCTTCTGGTTCTTAGACTTTAAGGAGTTAAGAAACTACTGCAATTGTTAGTTGATAAACTGCCATTTAAAAATGTTCATTTTAGTCCTACTGTTCCTGGTTTGAATAGTCACCTCTTTCTCTCAACATCCATATTTCTATGGGAAATAGAAAGACTTTTTGCCTGGAATCTGTTTTAGTTTTTTGTTTTTTGTTTTTTTTTAATTTTATTTATTTATTTGACAGGTAGAGATCACAAGTAGGCAGAGAGACAGGCAGAGAGAGAGAGAGAGAGAGAGGAGAGAGCCCGATGTGGGGCTGGATCCCAGGACGCTGGGATCATGACCTGAGCCGAAGGCAGCCATTTAACCAACTGAGCCACCCAGGCGTCCCCCCATTGTTTATTTCTAATATACATGTTAATATATATTACACATACTATATATTATTTCTATATACACACCCACAGTAAACAAAATATAATGTGCTGCTATGTGAATTTTAAGACTTATATAAATCTTATTTAAATTTTTATTCATTCAAATTCATATTTATGAAATTTATACATGAAGGTGTTTTCTCTTTTCCTGCTCTCATCTTCTTCAAGTTTTATTACCAGACATTTTTTGTTTATTTTCTTCCCTTATATTTATAGAATTTATTAATTTTTTCTAACTTCTTTTCATTTTCTGTTAGCTTGGAAAGCACACATTCTAATTTTATATGAATGTGATTTTTAAAGCGTTTTTTAAGCCTAAAATCTAAAATTCACACCACCTCTTTCTCCTTAACATTAAACAACAACAACAAAATACCTTAAAGTGTACTAAATGAAGGGAAAAATAGCTGTCCACCTTCCATTTGATCATCTTACAATTCTTCGCACCTCATTCTAACAACTTCCAAGTTAATTGTCTACATCATATCATCACCTTTTATAATAAATATTTAGATATACCAAAATGTTTGAAATCCTTTTGTTAAACATTGATATTTGTATATCATTCTTTCCTCAAAATTTAGTTTCTTTCTTTCTAAAACTGAACCACCAGTAAGTTTTTCAAGGATTCTATGAGAATAAGAACTATTTTTATTTTTTAATAATTCTATTTCTTTTTCTTGAAAGTACCATCTCCGACAATGGATTCTGAGATTGATATTTTCCATTTGTATTTGAGAGGTGTTATTCCATTTCCTCTCCTTCCTGGCATCTTTTTTTTTTTAAGATTTTATTTATTTATATGACAGAGAAAGCACAAGCAGGGGGAGCAGCAGAGGGAGAAGCAGGATCTTTGCAGAACAGGGACCCCAGTGAATCGCTCCACTATGAGTCCTTGAGGTGTACATTCTGCCATTTGTTACATCTGCAGCTCTCATAGTGATTGTGTCCCTTCCATTTATCTAAGTATGTGTGCCTGTGTGTGGTTTTTACTGTGAACTTTTCTCAAGAGGGCACTGTTTTTCTCTAGGTGCGATATCTACAAGTGTTGGGATTGTGTACTCATGGAGTAATATTTGTTATGGGCTACAGGAAACCCATGTCATTTTGTAATTATAGAGCAGTGTATTATTAACTTGTCAGCTGATCAATCTCACAGGTAACAAGATTTTTGCCTAACACCCACTCTGGACATAGACATAGGAATTTAATGGATTTTAATGGAATTCCCTTTTCTATTCACTATCTCAAATAGATGGCCAATTTATGTGATGATTCCTTGTCCTGGTATTCTAATCTCCATTTCCCAGATAGGACTCACTTCGTAGATTCGTGAAGGAAATGCAGTTCTCTACTGGGCCTGGGAATGATGTCATTTTCACCTCCGGGTGGACATTAGCATCCTAGTACCCAGGCCCAAGGTCAAAATCTAGTTTGAAATTTCCAAGGTTGTCTTTTGTGTCCTTCATGCCTTTCATTTAAAGGGTTCTTAACTCTGGCATCTATATATTTCCTTTAGTTTGCTTTGCATGAAAAGCTTTCCCCTACACAATCTGAAATATTATCTTGTGTGAATTCTTACATGCTTAAAGCTGAAAGGGTAACTTCTCATATCAGCTCAGTCTGCCATAGAGATGACAAGTTTCCTTTCAAACCATGAAAGAGGAAATGTGTTTCAGTTAATGACACTTAAATGTAGGAAAAAAGAAGATCATCTACTATCACTGAATATTTATTAAATGAAAGAATTAGGTCAGACTAATAAGTTGAAAAAGTGTTACATATTTTATAAAAAATCATGGTCCACCACTATTTATTAGTAAAGTTTCTTATGGATATTATAAACTTTTCTTCAAAAGAATATCAGGAGAAACCTTTGGAAACTACTAGTGAAATATCCAATGTTACAACAGAAAATGTTTCTCCTAAAAGTATAAATTATGGAGGAGGTTTGGGCACCTGGGTGGCTCAGTCGGTTAAGTGATCAATTCTTGATTTTGGCTCAGGTCATGTTCTCAAGGTCCTGGGAGGGGAACACTGCCTTAGGCTCTGTGCTCAGTGGGGGGGTCTATTCTCTCTCTCCCTTTTCCTCTGCTCCTCCCCCCCAGTTGTTCCCTCTCTCTCTTTCAAATAAATAAGTAAATCTTTAAAAATATATATAAATTATGTAGAAGTCAACCCAGAGTATCAACTTATGATTTATAATAATAAAACCCACCATCTTGGGGTCCCTGGGTGGCTCAGTGGGTTAAAGCCTCTGTCTTTGGCTCAGGTCATGATCCGAGGGTCCTGGGATTGAGCCCCACATCAGGCTCTCGGCTCGGCAGGGAGCCTGCTACTCCCTCTCTCTCTGCCTGCCTCTCTGCCTACCTGTGATCTCTGTCAAATAAATAAATAAAATCTTAAAAAAAAAAACACCATCTATAATATGGAGAAAAATGAAGCCTCTCTTTCTGTATTAAGTTTCCACTTTAATATCCTTCTATCACCTTGTTATTCTTCTGTATATTTTAATCAAGATTTTTTTTTATTATGTTTTATTTTGAGCCAAAATCAAAATTGTCTCCAAAGTCATAGTGTAAAATGGTAAGGTTTTGGCAAACTTTCAAAAATTTCTATGTCACTTTACTAGTTTTATCATAATTACATTTATGCCTTTAAATTTCTTTAGCTTTAAATTTTTATTTGAGCTGGATGGTAGCAGGAACAAAGAAAAGTAAGATGTCAGACTTCTACTCTAGAGATACCATGTGCTTCAAATGATTCCAGTAAACTTGGAATCGATAGTATCTGTGCTACACACCTGAAACTACTACAACATTGTATGTCAACTATACATCCATTTAAACAGAAATGAAAGAAAAAAAAAAAAAAAACGAGTGAACACAGAGGACTTGTTATGAGAAGTTGTGCTTAGCTTTCTCAACCCTCTATAACTTAGGCTTTTGTCTCTTTAATTATTGTGCAGATATGACAAATATTAGAAAAATCAGCTGAGGATCAGCTGATATTAAAGACACAATATCAAAAACTGAGATGACCCAGAAAAATGTATTCTTGTCTCCAATGATAAACACACGAATGAATAAATCTACCCTTTATACTTTCTAAAATTGAGTAAAGGAGGAGGTAATATCCTGTGGAAATTATAATTCTTTCAAAAGCAAAAGCAAATGGTCCTGTGCCGATGAGTTAATTTTGTGAGTCCATTTGGCTGGGCCACAGTGCACAGACATTTGGTCAACTGTTATTCTGTGAGGTTGTTTTTGAATGACAGTTCCATGTAAATGGTGAACCTTGAGTACAGAGTTTAAGCCTCCAATCCACTGAAGGCCTAACTAGAACAAAAAGTGACCTCCCTTGAGCTTGAGGGAATTCAGTCTATAGAGTGCTTTCGGGCTTCACCTGCAGTATTGATTCTCCTTGGCTCAATAGCTGACTGGCTGTGGACAAGCCCTGTCATCATTTCCTGAGTCTCCAACCAGCCAGGTTCTCCTTCCTTCATTAGATTTTGGACTCACACCGCCTCTGCAATCATCACCCGAGCCAATTCTTTAAATCCCAGTCCCTCCCTTTCCCTCTCCATATGTGTGTATATGTGTGTGTGCTGTGTGCATCTCCTATTTTTTATGTTTCTCTGGAGAACCTTGACTAGCACAGTTCTCATAACTGATTATTTCACTTTTATTATTTTCAGGGCTAAGGTCTGTCCCTGGTCTCTCATGCCATTTATCTAAGTTGTAAAGAGTGAAACTAAGATTTTTCATGCAGTCTTTTTACATTAATAAAAAAAGAAAGAAACAAATAAATGTATCTAAGACATTCTAGGAGCAAGGTTCTGTTAAAAGTAGTATTTTCACAGTCATCTTTGTTTTCTTTGAAGAACTCACATGTTTTTAGATACAACAGATTCATGTTTTTGTTATTTTGAATGAGTAGACATAATCTGTTCTAAGTCACATGTTGCCTTACAATTTTAAGAGACCTTTCTTCATTCCCTCCTCACTCCCTCCCACCTTCCTTCCCTCTCTTTATCTTTCATTCCTTCTCTTTTTCTTTCCATTTCTTTCTTTCTTCCTCCTTTCTTTCTTTCTCTCTCCCTTTCTTCCTCCTTTCTTTCTTCTCTCTCTTTCTTCCTTCCTTCTTTCTCTTTTTCTTTCTTTCTTTCTCTTTTGTTCCTTTTTTTCTTTTTCTTCTCATTATCTGAGTGAAATTCAGTTTCACAGAATTAACAAATGTTTGTCCTCCTTCCCTTACCATTCACACACTATCATAATTGTAAAAGGTATGTTTTATAAATTGTAAAAACCACACAAATTATTAGCACACAGGAAAACTAATGTGACACTAAGATATTTTATATGATATAATTCCCAAATGAAGAGATCAGTATAACTACCAACTTCAAAACCTTTAAAAGTGTATTCTTCTGTTTATATAAATTTCTTTGTATTTTCCAGCCTGTCCTCTTGTATTTCCTCCAATGTGTTACCTATAATAGTGTTTTAATGAGTGTTTATTACACAACAACCATATACATGGCTCTGGGGGAATAGTGGGGAAAATAAACCACTACTTGAAACTGAATATTGTTTGTGGTAGAGAACTTGGGTTTTAGTGTCAGACAAGCATGAGTTTAAATAACACACCTTAGTTCTGTGTGTTTGCTGCTTCATCAAATAAACTTCAATTTCCACATTGTAAACTGGGAGGTGATCATGTAACCTACACATAAAGTCACTAAGCAAATTAACAAAGCCAAGGCAGTCAGTGCACTCAGCCTGGCATCCAGTGTATCATGGATTCATTACAGCTAACTCCTCCCAGTCCAGGTCTCGAAAGCTGTTGCTTGTTGCACTGGACCATATCTGACTCTGTGTTATCCACTATCTGGCTTTGTCCACACTGTTATCATCTGCACTTTTTATAAAGATCTATCCTGAGGATTACTGCTTTTTTGCAGCTTGTCAAAATCAATGCTAAAATAATAGCATCCACATTACTATGAAGATTAGGAGTAAATTGAAGGCAATTTAGTCTAGCCTCAGTTGATGGGATTTTATTTAAGTTGTTCAAAGAAAATCAATTTTAATCTTTATCTTTGTAGTATCTCCTGCTAGTATTTTATCAGCTCTTAGAAATCCCCACCATATCTTGCCTACATGTAAAACTTGCTCTATACTCTGCATTACCATTTGTCTTCTCTCTGTATTGTCTTTCTTTGCCTTTTCTTTCTGATTTATAATCCAACACCATTGCCTTCTTCTAAACTCTCCCTACGTTTCCCACAATAGCATTAATTTTGATTATGAAAAGAAGTCAAGTCAGTGCTGAGTAGAATATGAGAATTACCTTATGGTTTCTTGGTGCATGGCTCCTACTTAAGAATTCTGTGCTGTGTTTGCTTTCCTGAGGGCTGCATCACTGATCATGGTTAGTTTATTATCTATTATGATACTTAGCTATTTTTCTGCCAACCTTGCATTTCTTGTATTTTTTGCATTGAAAAATTATTTTTCTCTTCAGATATGCCTACCCATATCTTATCTTGACTGCATTTTTTCTATGTGTTTTTCTATTCAAGAAGGTCACTTTGGTGATTTTATCTTCTACATTTTTAGCTACCTTCCTCTCCACTTTTGTTTAACATTATGTGCCAAGTTAATGAGTGCAGAGAATATTCCATCATCCTGATTTCATAATGTCTTCCATTAAATAATTCAGGGATTAGCACTAACCACGCATTTCTACTAAGAATATCATTAATGCGGTGGTCATTTCGTTTTAATTGACTAGACTGAGTGTGGGACTGAAGCTCATGGTTCTGGTATCTTTTTAGTAATGACTACTTAAAGTGCCCATACACTCTCCATTTACTAACAAATTGAGTTTAAGATGCATGCCCTAATATTTAACACTATTTGAATCTAATGTCTTTTGAGATTTATCTTCCACTATCCCTATAGCCTAAAAGATTAATCATAAAAATGAGGACTCAATTGTGGCATGCATGTGGAAAGGGAGAAAAATGAGTATGAAGAGAGGGAGAACTATGTTACATTACTTATCCTCTTATTTTTTTCAGATTCATTAATACATTGTGCAATGGGCTGACCATTCAATGATAAGCAATACAGATTAGATGATGATGTTATAAAAATCACATTTCAGAAGCAAATAATTAAGAATCTAACTAAATAAAAATGTGTTATACACACTGATAAGAGAGATGATGCATTCAGATGGGGTGGCTAAATAGAAGTGGCTTCTGTTGCAGAGACAATTGTGGAGAGCATGATTAGGATGATATTTGGAGGCAAGGACTTTGAAAAGGAATTAGGTCATGAAGGATCTCTCTTGAATGAGATTAGTGACTCACAAGAAGAGTCCAGAGATGCCTAGTCTTCTTTCAGCCAAGTCTGAAAGGGGCTTTCATCAGAACCTGACCATGTAGGCACTCTGATCTTAGATCTGCAGCCTCTAAAAACATGAGAAATAAATTTCTGTTATTTATAAACTACACAATCTATGATATTCTGTTATGGAAGCCTGAGCATACTAAGCCATGATAGGGTGCAGAGATTATGTAGAAGAAAGAGTTTTAGAAGGGACAAGAAACACCTCTTATCTTTATAAGAGGAAATAATGAAGAAAAAGAAGAATGAATACAAGTATGTTTGTAGACTCAATAGCAGGAAATTGAAGTTCTTCCTTCCTAATGGCTTTTATTTTACTGATAACATGCATGTGTTCATCTCTAGAATGGAGGTAAGGTCAAAGAGGTAGTTGAAGACCGAATTTGTAAGAAAAAGTCTGAGAAAAGGTGGAATAATAAGTGGAAGTAAGAACCAAGGAATCATGGAAAAAATTACTGTGTCATCTTGGGGCCTTCATTAAATACATGGGGAGGTAACCAACTACTATAGGTGAACAGACACCTTCTGATAGAAATACAAGAATTGTCAAGGGAATAACAACAACCGCAAGTCTCTAACTTATACTGCATCTATCATCACATACAAGGATTCCTATGTGCCCAGGGGTTCCAGGATGTTTAAAACAAGTCTGCAGAGACTAAAGGAGAGATTAGGAAGAGTTAATATTAAGTCTTGAGAAGGGATATCCTCCAGAGCTGCACCATGGGGCCTAAGGTCTACTAGGAGTAAGAATAACTATAATAATGACAATAGTAATTGTAAAATAATAACTAACACATATATATTACACATATGCCCTGTAAATTATCCCACATAATCCTCTCTACAAAGCTATAAAAAGACATCATTATTTTCTTCATTATGCCAGTGTGTTAGGGGGTGCCGGAAGCACCAGTAATAAGGCCTCTAAGATAAGATATTGTGGGATCAGTTTGCTGGTTATACTTGGGATATTTATGTGAATGTAAAGACTTTAAGCTTGCCCTTCATGTCCTGCCTCCCACATATAGAACCCAATCATCCCTCCTCACAAGAGGCAACTCAAGAGACCCCTCCAGTCACATTTCTAGCTTCAAATTCAAAATCAGTCATTTCATCAAGTCTGTGTAATTTCCTTGCAAACTAACAACTAAGAAACCAAAATTAAAGTTATCATATCCAGTGACATCAGATATATAAGAGAAATTGAACCGGAAACCCAGAATTAAAACTCCCATTTGGGGGAATAAAATAAAAAAAGCAAATAATAGAAAATATATGGTTGCTATTGATCCAGGCAAATTCTCAAACCACACAGGTAAAAACAGTGACAATTTCCTTCTCTGGCTCTTAAGTAAATCTTTAACTATGCCACCTGCTAGACTCTTATTCTATGCTGGTAGAACAGCCTTTACCAAGGTAACTCAAGGTCCCTGACTTTGTTCCTGGGGGGTTATTGCCTATAGCCTCCATTTGGAAACTATGCAAAAGTAAAGCTTGGGAAAACCTTAAAAAAGAGATTGTACTAAACTAGGCATGGTAGTGAGAGCAGGTCTTTAAAAGAAGAATTGTAGGTCTTTGATGAAAGTGTTGATTGACAGATCATAAAGATCTATTGGAAATCATCTCCAAAGAACAAAGAATTAAAAGTAGCTTTCAGGGACACCTGGGTGGCTCAGTCAAGTAAGCGACCAGCTTTGGAGTTAGGCTCACGTCATGATCTCATGGGTTGTGGGATCGGCCCCGGGTAAGTTCCCTGCTCTACAGGGATCTGCTTGAGGATTCTCTCTCTCTGCCCCGTTCTGCCACCACTCATGTACACATGGGCATTAGTCCCCTCTCTCTCAAATAAATAAATAAATAAATATTTTAAAAAATAGCTTTCGGATTTAAGCAAAATACATGGAAAGATAGCAATGCCACAGACAGCAACAGAGTTCTCTACCTTTAATCTGAAGAAATTTGTCTGTATTATACCACAGTATGAGAAAGTAACTTCACTATAGGTAAATCTGACATCCAATTATCACATGATTAATGCACCTAAACAATCAAAGCCACTATGGTGGAAAATGTATTATATTCACATATCAGTAAAATAAAGTGTGTGCATATGTGTGTGCACATGCATGCATGCATACCACTGTTTAAACCAATGAAAGAGTTGTAGAAGTTAAGACTTTGGGTAGATGGTGTCTTAAATTTAATTTCCCAAGTGATTCAATTATCAGTCTGAACTTCATTTAAAACCTCTCAACAAGTTTAATATTCTTGATTCTCTTTCCTTTTTGCATACTGCTAATGTTGCTTCCTTCTGCATGCTTGAGATCCATTCATTTTCGCTGTGAATCACTATGCCCCTCCTCTTTTTCTGATCAGTACACTCTAAGTTTTTGTGTTTGCCTAGGCTGTTACAGATATTAGACATTTGTATGCTTCATGGTCCAGTGAATTTAATTTAATTAGGTTTTCAGCTGGTTGGTTTACTTATCCCTTCGTATTATAGAGCTTTGGTAACTATATCTGGCATCTGGCACAGGGGGACGTCACCTGAAGGAAGTTAAGAATGACATGTGATTTAATCATTGCAATTTTATGGATTGTCAGTTCTGTTTGTTTGGGAGGCTGGATTCCACCCCCCCCTTCTCCCAGTAGTTATCTTTCTGTCCTATTTAAGCACTTAAGCCATTCCATTTTCACTGCTTCTGGGAATGTTTGTGACACAGAAGAAAGAAGATAAGACCCATCAATATCCTTACCCCTTTCCCATGCCCCAGAATGACAAAGAATCTACCCAGTATTGCTCCAGCCTTAAATCCTGGAGTGAAAATAACTGTGTGTTTCTTCTGGAAGAAACAGCAGAGGTGAAGAAAGGATCAGATAGATCAGGGGCTATCTACACAGATCAGTGACAGAAGTCTCAGAGAATTTCCATGTGGAGAGATTATTTGAAAGATGAATGGACCTTAGCAAACCCTAATCATCTCCCAAACTATTGAAAAATGTAGGGGTAAAGAAAGGGACCCCAATTTGAGTGACCTGAGAAGAATGGAGGTTTAAATTAAAAATTAATTTTAGCTATTAACAATGTATCTTAAATACTTAAATTTATGTCCAGTTTCTTATCCATTGTGTACGTGTGTTTGTGAGAGAGAGAGAGAGAGAGAAAAGAAGGCCCATGGTTATCCATCTTGTTCTCGTTCTCCTATTTTAGTCTATATATTTGATTTGTTGATTCACTGTTCATTGAGAAAATAAAAACCTGGCAATGACCAAATTCAGTTGCATACAGGAGATTAATAAGTGATACAAATAAGTGAGGCTGGCAGGCATGAAGAATTTTAACTGATAGCATCACTTCCATGTTTGTAGGTGTGAGGAGTGCTTAAGAATGCAAATTCCTCCTGGGCACCTGGGTGGCTAAGTGGGTTAGGCCGCTGCCTTCGGCTCAGGTCATGATCTCAGGGTCCTGAGATCGAGTCCCACATCGGGCTCTCTGCTCAGTGGGGAGCCTGCTTCCCTCCATCTCTCTCTGCCTACTTGTGATCTCTCTATCAGTCAAATAAATAAATTAAAAAAATATATTAAAAAAAAGAATGCAAATTCCTCCTAATCTGGTTTACTTTACAGTCTTACTTTGCTCCTGCTGGTTATTGCATTATGGGAATGCAAGCCATGTATGGCCTTTGTTTGCTTCCCTCCTTCCTTTCTTAAGAAGCTGGAAATGTAACCTCTTTCTGTCTAAATTGACAATACTAAAATACAAACAAAACAGAACAGAACTATCATGTTTGTAGTTTGCCCTTGCTTTTGGATGCCATTTTGTGTTCTCTGCCTCAAGGTGTTAATTTTCAAACTTATAGATGACATGGAAAATTTTTCACAAATCTTGTAAGGAAGCCAGATAAAAAGGATAACCTAGAATGTGTCTCCTTTAAGTGTGAAAGGGGAGGTTAATGCACCAAATTCCCCGTAGCTTTCCTGACACCACTGTGAATCTCCAAGGAACAAAGATGGTCACTAGCTAAAATAATTTCATGTTGTTTTTTGAGAAGCCAAATGACTAAATCTTTAGACTGAACAGCTCTCCAATCAAGGGATGGAAAATCATTTAGTCTAGAAACACTTAAACAATAGCTTCAATGAATGTTCAGCTGAAAACTTAGTTTGAGAAACATGTGACTATTCACTGATTACAAACTAGCTACTAGTGAAACATCATTAGCAAATATCATTACTAAGAAATTCTGTCAAAATCCTTAAATTTACTAAGTATGAAAGAAAAATGAAATTCTGCTTTATTCTCTGATACTTGTTTTCATTATTTTTGACAGATCTTGCACTTGATTTTTTTTTATCATTTCAAAAAAAAAATTTTTTTTGGCTTATGCTGTTTAATCCTCATCACCTCCTGAGTGAAAAGACAAAAATCTGTATTTTCATTTCATTTTTAGTTTTCCTTGTTTGCCTCTGTCCAGGCACATGAGAAACTTCATCATTTCCTATACTGATTAAGAATCTCATAGTTTCCTCACTTACTCAACCTTCACACTCAGAAGAGTCTGTTTTGTTCCTATATACTTTTTTTCTTTGAAAATTGGTCATTGTTGATCTAATTCTATTATACATGAATATAAAATTACCTAATTTTTTAAATCAATTGAAACAAATAAATCACTGCGATCTCAGAAGCTACCATTTGACTTATTATATTGTCCCAGGAGCAATTTGGAGGCCATGTCCCTTCAAGCAACACCAATGACAAGAGTTTCAAGCTGTGACACATGAACGAATCATCTAGCATTTTAACTTTGATGGTACATAGATTACCCATACCCAGTATATGCTTGATCAGAGCTCTGAATTCAAGACCATTTCATTAGAAAAGAGCAGGAGTACTTGCTGTAGTAAATCAAAAACTACACCCTTTGAAGTATGACCACGTTGCCATGGTAATAGAACACTACGGGTCATGAGAAGAAGCATTCTCTCTGTTCACCTAACTGATATAATTTGTTTAATTCAGGTAAATGCAAAATTTACATGATTAGAATAGAAAAAATGATTTTTTTCACTATGGCCTCATTTTACAGCATGTGGAGAACAACATCAAAATTTAACCTCTCATTTGTTTCTTTCGTATTGCCAACTGTATGGACAGTTCACTGTTTTAATCCATTCATCATGCTGTAACAAAATACCACAGGATAGGTCACCTATAATCAATAGGAGCTTGTTTTTCATAGTTATAAAGGCTGGGAAACACAAGGTCAAGGCACCAGCAGATTCAGTGCCTGGTGAGATCCTGCTTCCTGGTTCATAGATGGTCATCTTTTCATTATATCTTCACATGGCAGAAGGATAAGAGAGCTCTTTAGAGTCTCTTTCCTAAGCACACTAATTCTATTCATAAGGGTTCTGCATTCATGACCTAACTACTTCCCATGGTCCCCATATCCAAATACCACTACATGGGAAATTATGTTTCAACATATTAATTTTGAGGAGATACAAATGTTCCGTCTATAGTATTCACCATAACATAATTGATTTGCAAACCTATTTAATCTTTTGCAAACCTGTTTAGTCTTTTGAATTACATCAAATATACATCTCTTAAAAACATAGTGATTCAGCTATTTTATGAGCATTATGTTAGAAAGCATTATAAAAGGCAGAGAGAATATTCTAATCTAGGTAAGAACTGAAATCTTTCTGTTTAAAATTAGTTTTATTATGGCATTACTTTTTTTTAATTATGACATTCCTCAGTTATCTAAGTTCTCACTCTAAACATAGTTGAGCTTTACTAATTATTCTACATAATCATTATCAAAGAAAATGCTTTTTTTCTGCAGAAATGTTTGATTTTGTGAAAGCATAATAAAAATTTAACACATTCTTTCTTTCTTTTTATTTTTAAGATTTTATTTATTTATTTGTTAGAGAGAGAGAGAGAGAGGGCACAAGCACGGGGAGTGGCAGGCAGAGGGAGAAGCAGGCTCCCCACTGAACAAGAAACACGATGCAGGACTTGATCCCAGGACTCCAGGATCATGACCTGAGCCAAATACAGACACTTAACTGGCTGAGCTATCCAGGTGTCCCCACATTCCTCTTTTCATCCATTGGTTGAAAAGTACTGGGGCACTTGGGTGGCTCAGTGGGTTAAAGCCTCTGCCTTCTGCTCAGGTCATAATCCCAGGGTCCTGGGATCAAGCCCTGCATTGGGCTTTCTGCTCAGCAGGGAGCCTGCTTCCTCCCCTCTTTCTGCCTGCTTTTCTGCCTACCTGTGATCGCTGTCAAATAAATAAATAAATAAAATCTTTAAAAAAAAGTACTTATTGAGCTCTTACTATGTGCAAGGCATTAAATGTTGACAGCCCCTGTCCATAGAAAGAAGAATGAGTCACTGTCCCTTAATCTGAAGAAAATCATTACCTAGTGAAGGAGACAAATATGTGTGTCAATAGATACAGCACAAGCTCTTAGTGAGAAGAGGGGGATAATTGCAGTGACATGATTGCTCCATGAAAGAAAGGCTGATACATACCTTGGAAATCACTCTTAATGGGATAACATCAACAAATGGAAAAAGTGGTGAAGAGCATTCAAAGTAAAGTAGATCAAAGACACAAAAAGGGTTAAATATCATCACTCGTTCAGAGAACTGTGAGCACTTTGACATCACTCTGTGCAGCCTGTGGGGTTAGAAAGCTAAGTAGAGTCACATTTTCAAGAGCCTTGTATGTCAAATTACATTTTACCTTGTAGGTAATAGCCAACCATTAAGCTAGTGGCTCCCAATCTGGGGTATGCACTGATTCACCTTCAAGGAAGTAACATAATTAGTTAGATATTCATTTTAGGAAGCTCATTCTAGTATCTATATCAACAATGTATTGTAAAAGAATCATCATTAAAGGCCAGAAGACCAAATAAAAGATCTTCTAATTGACCAGGCAAGAAGTAAGAAGTATTAACCAAAGCCTGGAGTTGGAATTGTAAAATAAGGAGGCTTATAAAGATAGTATCTATAAAACATATGCTTCTTTAAATGTCAGAAATGCATGCGAGTGTGAATTTAAGATACTCTACATTTCTGACCTGGGCAACTGGAAAATTAAATGTGCAAAAATTAATATAATTTGGAAGTAATTAATTAATTAGAAACTGGCATGTTTTTAATACTTCATTTCTGTTACTTAATTAGATGTGTGTGTTTGCCACAAGTGATAAATGGGAATTACTAACTAGGGACTTTCTTCAAAAGAAAACTTAGGTTTCCAAAACAACTAATAATTATCCAATATTCATTTACATTGTCTACTTAGTGAAATCTGGATTTGTAAGTCAGTAGGTTCAATGAACTGAGTCTCCATTTGATTAAGACAACACAGGGGCAACACAGGAGATCATACAGGAGTATAGGTAACAGTGTCTCTCCTAGATACTTGAAGAGAAAAGATGTAGATTCACAAACTATTAACAACACCTTGTAGTCTATAACTAGAAGGAAGTAATTTGGTGAGGCAGCCATTTCCATGTGAGGCAGAGTGCTCTGGAATTCCCTTTGCCACAGTGTGATCTGAGTAACTATTTTCACCATAAAAAATTTCTGGGCACTGGCTTGCCCAACAAGAGTCAGGTTTGTCTCAATATCTGAAGTGTTTTCTCAGTTTCCACAACTGGCTTTTCATGGTTTGAAATATACACATATATTTCAGTGTATATATTTCCCGTCAATAACAGGTTTATCCTGATACTAATCAAACTTGGTGGAGAAATGACTCCCTAGTTAATTATTTCTTGCTCTAACCCAAGGGGATAAATGTTATTTAAAATAAAAAAAGTTGAGACTCAGAAAAGCAGCTCAAAAATATTTCCATATGGCTGCATTGTCTTTTCTAATACTTTATTTCACTTTCCTAGGACACCACTTTTTTACAAATAAGAAGCATTCTTCCTTTTCTTTTTCTAGCTTGCTATTAAATATTTAAGTTAGGTCACAAAACAGAGAGTAAAATAATTTTTCCATCAATTATCTTCCATAAAATTATAATATTTTATCTCACCTAAAAATCATTTTAAAGTGGTGGACATTACATAAGGTTTAGACATATTGCATGAATACCTAAGTTGATGCACATATTAGTTAATATAGAGAATGTAAAAGCAAATCATGTCTAAATTCTTTAGAAGTTTCCATTTTTGCAACATTTTGGATGAAAATACAAAAAAAAGTATTTCCAAAATGAATTAATGGTAAGTATTTTTGATCCAAAAACTATATTCATTAAAATGTTAGGACAAGGATAAAAAAGAAACTTTCTATATTAGGTTAACAGGAGTTAATAAGCAAGAAAGGGAATTCTACTACCAATTAAATATAATATCCTCCACAAATCACATCTACATTATTTTTCTCTAGAGATTACATATATATATATGGAACCTTACATAGTTTTTTTTGAAAAATATGCGGCATATACACATTTTTTCTAATGCCTAAAGGCACCGAGATAGAAACCTCATATTTTCTATAGACTAGTCTTTCCCTATTGAATTGTAGCTATCACAGATTTGCATTAAACATAAAGAAATCCAAAATAAGATCCATAATGACTTAAAATAGTGCATTTTCAGTATAATAGTTTTAATGGATTAATCTCAAACTCCCTGTAGGAGGGCAAGTGTTTCTACCCCTTCAAGTCTTTCTGAAATGGTTTAATCTCAGTGGTACATTCACAGGCACATCTGGCAGCAAACAGCCCATGCACTGAATCCTTCAATATGCTTTCCCTGCACACTGAGCAATGGAGCAGGTCAGGGGATGATGACAAATCTCTCTGCCAGGCTTTAGGATAATCACTGGTTGTTACCAGAATTAGATATCTTTGGACTAATAGGGTTCTGCATCAGAAGAAACGTTTAGTGCTAACTTTCACTGGAAGGACGTTGTCTGCAAAAACTAACTGGCAAGTTCAAGCTGTTCATACCTCTCCCACAAGTATCCATTTTACAAGTACAATTCTGTGTGCCAGGATTCCAATCTCATGTCCACCATGGTGATTGTATGAATGTTAATTTTTGACAGATTTCCATTCTTTATGCAAATAATTAATGAAAATCATTTCTCCACTATTATGGTTAGTATCTCATGGCTCTTTTTATTCATGTAAAGAAGCCCATACACTGGGAAGCTACAAAACCAAAAATTATATGTGGCATTTTGTGCATTTAAGAAATGTACCTTTATTTCTTATGTCTAATCCCATTATTTTTCATGTGCCATATATCTATACTGAATAAGTGTTATTAATCTGCCTTAACATTTGACTCTAATCTCCCAAACATTTCATGCTAAAGACAAACAAAACAAACAAAACAAACCAAACAAAACAAAACCAAAATCAAAACCCTAACATTCACATAATATAAACAAGATGTTTAAAATGGAGTATGAAGTACCTGGGTGGCTCAGTTGGTTAAGCAACTGCCTTTGGCTCAGGTCATGATCTCAGAGTCCTCGGATTGAGTCCTACATTGGGCTCCCAGGCCCATGAGGAGTCTGTGTCTCCCTCTGACTTCTCCTCTCATGCTCTCTCTCACTGTCTCTCTCTTTCTCTCTCAAATAAATAAATAAAATCTTTAAAAAAATAAAATAAAGTGGAGCATGAACTGACTGGAAGTATTCCCAAAATATGATCAATTTCTTATCATTGTCCTTATTTCTAAAACAGTATTCACATGTGGTATATTTACAAGAACATTACAAAGAAGAGTGTGGTGATTAGATCTCCACACTTTGTTTTAAGATTTTATTTATTTATTTGACACAGAGAAAGAGAGAGATCACAAACAGGGGGAGCAGTAGGGAGAGGGAGAAGCAGACTCCCTTCTGAACAGAGAGCCAGACATGGAGCTCAATCCCAGGACCCTGGGATCATGACCTGACCTGAAGGCACATGCTTAATTGATTGAGCCACCCAGTCACCTCTCAATACTTTTTTTTTCTTTTTAATTACTTTATTTATTTATTTATCAGAGAGAAAGAGAGTACAAGCAGGGTGAGAGATAGAAGGAGAAGCAGACGCCCCGCTGAGCAGGGAGTCCCAGTGCTGAACTCAGTCCTAGGACCATGAGATCATGACCTGAGCTGAAGGCACCCAGGTGTCCCTATATATCAGTACTTTTTTAAAAAAAATGTTTTTATGCTTAATAGGCAGACCAGAACACAAGTCATTTGATCAAATATATAACAGGACAGACTTAATTACTTAATTTAATTGTGCTTTACAAATATATACATATTTTTTTTTCTTTTGTAGATAGTTCCTGAATTCAGTGTCTGAAAACTTGGAAGAAATTTTCTGATTTTACAAAATATACTTAAGAATACTCTTGTAAATACTTATAATAAACTTGTAAGGTTAGTTTCCATTATTGTATTTGTGACAATCACTTTCTAACATTATGATGGTCCTTATGAATGATGCAATACAGCTGTACTTTCTTCTTTATTATTCCTATATTTAACACTAAAGAGTTGTGAATGAAATATGAACTAGGATCTTGAAAAGAATGCAAATATAATAGAACAGATATTTTAAATAAACTTCATAGTCAAGCTAGACATTGCATTCTTTATATCTTGTCTATTCATATCATATCACCTTCTAAGGGAAACCACTGATTTATTGCCTCTTTACCACTCTGTTTTCCCACATGGCTGGTTTCCTCAAAGGCCAGATTATACATCATTTAACCCAGACCTTCACATTCATAATCACAGAGATCAAACCAGAAGGCAGATACATTACTAAGGGTGTATGGTCCATGGAGATTACAACTAATCCATTATATTCCAATGAAATTTTCACCCATGTAGATTTTCTTAATCAGGAATTTTCACTAATAAGAGATGAAAAACTTGCCTCCCAGTGGTGAAGAAGCTTCTGGAAACTTCTTCAGTTAGGATAAAAGAGGCAATTATGGGACACACTTTGCTCCCTGGTAGGACCCTGAGTGGTATTGGCATTTTGAAGTCAAGGATAGGTAAATGTGGATGGATTGGATGGATAGCTTCACAGCAAAATAATGGTTTCAGATATGATTAGTGAAACAATCAGCTAGGTAGACTATAATCCTGGTCAGAATGTTCTGACTCACTCTGAAGAATTTATAAAGTCAAATCTAGTTAAATTTGGTGGCCATTAGTCTGTGGCACAACCAAACCAAACCGACCCATTGCTCATCCTATGAGAAACACTGTCTCACAGAGGAACTTCTCAACTATATGGAATTCCAAAGAATCAGGTGTGTTATCCAAAGTATTCAATCTATCATAAGACAGAAAGAGAGGGTAGAAGGAGGAAGAAAGGAAAAGGAGGGAAAGCCCGTATAACTAAATGACCTATTAGATACTCGATCTTGACCAACGGTTGCTTTAGTTGTAGTTGAGCTCTCTAAGGTGTTTCTAGATGTCTCTTTCTCTCCTTTCCTAAATGAGTTCTGATACAGCAGTCTTGCTGTTCTTTCCCAATTTTTACATGTCTGTGATATTGGTGTTCATATTTGCCATTTGTTCCATAGGTTTCCAAAGTAACTAAAAAATCTGTTTAAATATGAGTGAACTGGGCACCTGGGTGGCTCAGTCATTGGGTGTCTGCCTTCGGCTCAGGTCATGCTCCCCCTGTTTGTGTTCTCTCTCTAACTCTCCCTCTGTCTTTGTCAAATAAATAAATAAATAAAATATTTATTAGAAATAAATAAATATGAGTGAACTGTGAATATGGTGAATCTCAGAGAATTTTGGGCTCCTCACGGTAATAAACAATTTTACCTCTGTGTTCATTTATATCAGGTTGTATTTCTGATTTTTTTATTTTGTTTTGGTTTTTTGTGGGAGCAGAAAATTGTCTCATGAATGGAAGACATGAATGTCTTTGGCAGAATACAAGATGGTTAGGTCAGTGTATGTAAAGGTATATTAGTAACCAGAAAAGGTAAAGTTCATACCATAATAGTTAAAGATTGAAATGGGCTCAATTAATTTCAGTCTCATTAATATACTTTCTTAATGAAATTTTGGATCCCTTGTCCTTTCTGCCTAGGTAGTCACAACTTTCAATGTGTGGTTCTATATCAAGGTTGGCAATAAAGAACAATCGATGTGTAGACTACCCAGTGATCGAGGTGGACTCTGTGGCCTGAATATAAAAAGACTGGCTGAATCATTCATAATGCCCTTCAAATGTTAAACAAGAGACACATATGACAGTGGATCATGGGAGCTATAGAGGAGACACCATGAGGAAGCCATGAGACTGGAAGGCCAGGATGAATGAGGTACAAATTAAAGTCACCTGGGGAAAGTGGTGCGCAGTAAGGTGCTTATGCTAAGAGTAAGTTAGATTACAAAAAGAAACAAGAATTGAGGATATATTTAGGCCATACAATCCATGGGAGAATGAAGAGTTATAAAGTCTGGCTGTAAGGTAGCCACAGTCAAGCTGAAGCCAACATTGACTGCTCAACTAATCTCCATGAGATCTCGTTCTCTGTGACTCATGTCCTAAAATATGTGTAAAAACTTCCTCCACCTTATTTACCACTGCACATGTATAATAACATAACCCATTTGTCACTACCCCTTGCAACTAAAAAATAGCAAAGCGAAACAAGTGTGTTGTAAGGAAAGCAGGTTCACAACTGCTAATCTGCCCAATAGGATGTAGGAAAGAAATCAATGAGGGAGTGATACTTGAATCAGAAAAGTGAAGACTACAAATGGGAAATTCAAGGCAAAGAAAACAGCCTAAGTAAATTTATATAGTATCAAGAAGTTTAGGGAATTAAAATAACTTTAGTATGCCTGAAGCATGAAGCTCTCTATAAAGCCACGTGAGAGATGTAGTTGGAAGTAAAACCAGAGCCAGATGACCAAAGGGACTTTTTTCCATTTCATGGGGTTTATATTTGGTACACAAAACAGTGATTATTCATATTTTATGCAGACAAAATGGCCTGCCTAAATCTGTATTGATGGAAGGCCCTTTGAAGAGCCTAATAAAGAAACCAGAGAGAGCGGTTTGTAATCTGTTGTGGTGCTTCAGGTTCCAGATGCATGTGGCAAGAGGGACAGGTGCAAAAACCTTAAGAAGTTAGAATTAGTGGGGCTATGATGCTGACTAGATGTAGCAAGTGGAGGAAACAGAGAGTCTAGAATGACACCCAAGCTTCTTAGTTGACTGAACAGAATGGGCTGCCATTCTCTAAGGCTGTTAGGAAAAAGCATAAGATCAGATCAACAATACCAGGTTTAGGTTTGGCTACATTCCCCCTATGGTGGCAATGGACGAATCAAGTGGAATTAAGCTTAGTGCTACCAAATGAGGTGCTTAATATTTTTACTTAGAGGTCTGATTAACATCTCCACCATGCATTTTCCAAGCTGAAACCCTGACTCGGCTTGTTTATTCTATAAAAATCTCCGAATGAATGTAATGAATGTAATGAATACATTTTCTTTGTTGACCACCATATTATCTGTTCAGCATTGTGCAAAGCCCCAAATATGTAAATATAGCAAATATGTAAATTATAAGTGAGTAAAAGATATATAAGCTGAATTTAAAATTTAGTTATTATCAGCCTCAAAATGGCAGCAAAACCCTAGGCATAAATGACATTATTGTAGGGAATAGCTAGTTTTACCTATGAGAAAAAAGGGACAATATTGTTACATTAACATTTTTTTCATAAAATACTATAAAAATATGAATTAAAGCTAAGGATTAAGGAGGATAAAGCATTGAAAAAACATCTAAAAAGCATTAGACACTCTCCTGGCACTATAATATATAACCATTTCATATAAGTTGCCAAGAATCTTACCATGTTTTCTTTGATTAATTCAGAGGAATTTTAATTCAGAGCATGAAGATTGAATGTGGTATAAGTAAATATAGCACAATAGAAACATATCACATAAAATATGCAGTGTGTACCAAACAATAAAATAGCTGTATCTATTTCAGCAAAATTAAAAAAAATGTTCTTGGAAAAGTATTTTGGATTAGTCACTAAAACGTAAATCATGGTTGATATAAGTTTATATGCATTGCATAAACCTGGCTTTGACTAGCAATAAGAAACAAAATCCCACAGTTAAAATGCCTGAAGAAACATTGTTCACATGAAATTATAACTGATACTCATACTAGCATTGCTGGGACATCAATAACAGAATTCTGAGTTGATAGCACTGTCATGCTTTGTACTCAGTATTGTTTGTGATATATTAAGCTACCTCTCTGTATCTCCTACTCTGATCCAGACATTACCTATGTGACTACTGTTATTTTTCTAGAACTCAAAGTGGTATTTTCTCCAAAAGCTACAGCATGCATATCTGACTAAAAGAGCAAAAAATATTAGCAGGGGCAATTTCAGTTATTTATTGAAATTCTTCGTGGTTTCCCAGTAAATAAACTCTAACATAATTTTATAAAACTAATAAATCAACCTAAAAATAAAATGCCATAAATAAATGAGATTATGGATTTATTGTTTTAACAAAATGTTGTGTAATAGTGTTCAAGTTATTTTCTACTTATGTTATTCAGACTTAGAGAGAAAAAGAGCAAAATTTCTCTTACAAAGTTTTCCAAAAGTATAAGTTACATAATTATATTCCTTGAGTTTAAAACTTATTTTCAATAGATAAAATTATTATATTAAATAATTGGAATTTGCATTTAAAGGAACAGGGAGATTTCAGCTCAGTGGAGGTGCTGTTATTTTTTTGTTTGGTCTTAGGTTATTGTGCTTGTATGCACATACATATGCACACTCACATTAAAATGCCTGAAAACATTATTAAATATATCATTTATACCACACAGAAATAAATAATTGCACATGGTCTTTCTGTAACTCTAACCCATATAATTTTAATTAAAAATATTTTTAAAGATTTTATTTATTTATTTGAGAGAATACACACAGGAGAGGAGGAGGAGGAGGGAGAAGCATATTCCCTGCTGAGCAGGGAACCCACCATAGAGCTCATCCCAGGATCCTGGGATCATGACTTGAGCTGAAGGCAGACGCTCAATCAACTGCCACCCAGGTTATCCCCATATATATATATATTTTAAAAACTATTCTCTAGAACTGAGACCATTTTGCAAAGCTCATCAAAGTTTACAGCAGAGGGAAAAAATATACATGGAGTAAAAGATAAAGTACTAAAACACTTCTTGTGCTTAAATGAAGACAGGTTTCACTTTGTTTTGTAAATTAGGTATCCAAGATCCTTTTCAAACAGAGAATCTCACTGCCAAATAACTTTTAAAAACCCTTATCTAAATTATTGGGAAGAATACCAGATAGACATTGTTTAAAAAAAAAAGAAAAGAAAAGAGAAAGAAAGAAAAGAAAGAAAGAAAGAAAGAAAGAAAGAAAGAAAGAAAGAAAGAAAGAAAGAAAGAAAGAAAGATCTATGCAGGCCTATATTTTATGGATTGCATTTTTGTAAGAAATGAAAGGAAATTAATCAACTCACCCCCATCAATTTTGCATTATTTGATTAAAATATCATTGAATGTGTGGGCCAATACAAATTCTGTATGGCAACAACCATAGCCAGATACTGTGCTAGGAAATTTATAACAGCTATGACTAAACAGTTAATTCATTATTATTATTTTATTAAATCTGTATCAGGAATTGGCAAACATTTTTCTGTAAAGATTCAGATGTAAGTATTTTTGGCTTTGTGTACCATGTGGTCTCTGTCACAATTATTCAACTCTGCCATTGTTGTCCCAGGGCAGTGAAAGACAACTGTGTTCCAGTGAAACTATTTACAAAAACAGGCAGCAGGAGAGATTTGGCTTGTGTTATTATTCCTATTTTGAAGATGAAGAAAATGAGTCTCATAGAAGCAAATTAACATGCTTAATGTTACACACCTAAGTTAAGTTAGGGGAGGCAATTTAAAACCAGATCATATTATCTATAACCTGATTTGGGTATCCATAGCCATTCATTTTTATGAGGCAATATCCTTATTAAATTTAATGATGAACAGTACAACTTACATTAAAACATTTTCAAATATCTACTTTTCTGTAAATATTTTTATGTTCTTTGTGATTTTGAGACGCAAAAACAGTTACATGAGTAAAACTCTGCAGTACACAGTATGCTTGATAATGCTCCATGAACCAGAGGGCTTCCCATGACATTTTTGGTAAGCCATCTAGCCTTAAAAGGGATTGTTCTATATGGATAGATGTTTCTGTTATTTGTCTGGCATAACTGACCACCTGGGCTTTCAGGTACACAAGCAAGCTAAGAAATGTTGTTTGTGAGACTCCTGTAAATAACCTTCGGAGCATGGATTTTTAAAAATATATTGTCTAGCCTCCAGGTCGGAACTGGTATTTCTGTTTTGTATGCAAGAGCTACAAATCTTGCCTCACATTCCCTCCTCCTCTGGGGCTAGCTCCACCTCCCCACCCCAGTGTAATCTCAGAGGGGAGGCAGACACACATAGCCTGGGCACCTTGAAAATATAAAAGCATGAAAACATAGAAATGCTGCTTTCTTCAAACTGCATGTGGGTGAACAAATGTTTAATTTCAAATCCTGTTATTTCCCCTGTAAATATGGCCCTTATGGGGATGGTCAATTGGAAATCCCACCTGAGGGGAGGACACTCTGCCTAGGCCTCTCAATCTGGAATCCAACCTGGCTGTCCCCACAGGGCTTCCCTAGCTGATGAGGCTGGGTGTTGTGAGTACCTGATTTCATGTAACTTTGCCTTATTCTCATTTAGTGCCTATTACTATATTCATCTATGTGTAGATTCCTTTCCTCTTGTTTCTGTTAGGTTTTAATAATAATAATAATAAAGTTTTCTTACCTTTTAAAACTGAAACATGGCTGTTGTGAATCTTTTGTTCAAAACAGGGTTGTGAAGAACTTGGAGTGGTTTCACCAGGGAGAAAATGTTCTTTTATGATAAGAAACATGGAAAATGTGATATATACTAAAAAGAATCAGGAAAAAATTTGCTTATGGACAAAAGGGCTTTGACTGATTTAATTTGACTCTTTAGCCTATGAAATGCATTCTTATTAGAACAATTTCTAGATATCTTTGCATAGAAGAGACTATAAGGAGTGAATCTGAAAATTGAGATCAGAATTTCAAATTGAAAATTAAATTCAAAATTGAATTTGAAAATCACCTTCTCCTTTTAACTATAACTTTGACACTAGATCATTATACTTTACTATCTTTCTTAAGTAAAGTCTTCAGGGAATATTATTAATATTTATTAGAAGATGGGGCTCCTGGGTGGCTTAGTCGATTAAGCATCTGACTCTTGGTTTCTGCTCAGGTCATGATCTCAGTGTTGTGAGACTGAACCCTGTGTAGGGCTCTGCACTCAGCAGGGATCCTTCTTGAGATTCTCTCTCCCTCTGTCCCTCCCCTATTCTTATTTCTCTCTCCCTTTCCCTCTAAAAGAAATAAATAAATCATAGTAGGAATAGTGAACAGAGAAAGATATGCTATGGTCCTGATTTTATAACTACTTAGTTATGCAAATTTGTACAACCGATTCATTGCTCTGGATTTTATATTTCTCATTTATAAATGATCATTTTGATTCATGGAAAATTACTGTCCCTCATCCAGAAAACACCATCCATTGTAAGTGACATTGTTTCCAAGACCTCTCAGCTGAGAGGTTAAGGAAATAAATATGTATACTAATGCATATGTAACTACACATCAATAAATATTTCTAAATATAACTATATGTATTCATGTGAAGTTAAATTTGAGTTCATACTGATGTATCCAACTTTAATCCACTAACATGGACTATTCCAGATATTTTCCTTGCTTATATGTATATTCTCACTCCACCAGTGAGAAACCTGTCTCCTACCATCTGCCATCCATTTATTCAGTTGTTCAGTTTCTGTGTATATGTATGTGGATCTTAGACTGTTAACCCATCCCTCCATGGGAAACAACTTTACTGACCAGAGCACAGTTTTTTATCCAGTTAGTTCCCTTCGTTTTTAGTGTCACAGATTCCACTCCCTTCCAAAGTTACTTCATACAAATTTTCCCAGCCACTCCCTTCAGTGAGATTGCTTTATACTTTTGTAATACAGTTATATTTTCTTGTTGCAATCTGAATTTCTTAGAAAATCCCCTGAATTAAAAAAAAATGTGTGGTATGAAGTTCTGTGGGTTTTGACAATTGATAAGGTCATGTCCAATTAATGTGGTATCATAAGAGAACATATTCACTACCTCCAAAATCCCTTGTGCTTCCTCTAGTAAGCCCCTTTCTCTTCTCCTGAACCCCTGCAACTATTTATCCTTTTATTTGTCTCTATATTTTTACTTTTTTCAGGACATCATATAATTGGAATAGTACAGTCTGTAGTTTTTGCAGACCTGCTTTTTTCACTTGGTAACGTGCAGTTAAGTTTCTTCCCTATCTTTCTTGGTTCACGTCTTCTTATTATTGAAAAATTTTCCATTGAACAGATGAATCTTCTGCAGTTTCTTTATCCATTCACATATTGAAGACATCTTGATTGCTCTGAATTTTGGGCTATTATGAATAAAACTGCTGTAGACATTCATATGCAGGTGTTTCATTGCAGGGGTGGGTGTAGTTGGTAGCCCTGAGTTTTCAAGTCAGTTGAGTAAATACCTCTAAGTGAAATTATTGGCTCCTCTGGTAATACTGTGTTTAACTTTGGAAAAGACTGCCAAATTGTCTTCCAGCATGGTTGCACCATTTTGCATCACCCCAGAAGTGGGTGAGCATTCTTGTTGCTCTACATCCTTGACAGCATTTGGTGTTGTCAGAATTCCAGATTTTGGTCATTCTAATAGGTATTTTGTTGTTGTTGTCTCCATATCTTTTTACTGATCCTTTTCACTGTTCCTTCTAATACATTTGTCAGTTTGCCTCATTGTGTTTCATTCTTGATGAGTTCCAACTCGCTAATTGTCACTCTGTGTGCAGCCTAGAATTTATCCCATCAATTCTTTTATTATATTTCAATGATGATATTTTTCCCATTTTAGGGATTTTTGAACAAGTTATTTACATAAAAACATGGTCTTTTCTTAATTTTATCTTTATTCAGTAATTTGTTTGCTTGACTATTCTTTTATCTGTAGTCAACTCAAATTTTGGTAATTGTTTTGTTTGGCCATCTTTCCTAACATAATTCAAAATTTGAACTTGTTGGTTCTACCAAATGGAGGGGTATTTGTGTTTTTATTTATTCTCTCTCTCCTTCCATTTCTTTATCTAATCTTTATCTATCTCTTTATCTAACCATTCTGATTAGAATTATATCTTATATAGTGGTTCAGAGTTCCTTTCCTTTGGTGATATTGTTATATTCTGTATTGAGTAGGCAAGTAGGACTATAGCTGTTTGTGTTCTTTGGCCTGTTCTATTGCATCTCATTAGGTATGTTAATTTATCTATGCCCACCTAATGCCTGTGACCTAGATACCTCATCCTACCATTAGGTATGTAAGTTTACCTAATCATGTCCTCCAGGACAAAGTCTATCAGATTTTTTCTTCTCTCTTTTTTCCAACCTCTTTGAAGGACAGGATGAAAGAAAAAGAGAGAGGGAGAAAGTATTATCTCTCTGTAAGAAATTATTCTCTAATTAGAATTATTGATTCTAAGGAAACAGCAGCATGTTCCTATCTTTCAAAGGATAGTATAAAACCCTGTTATCCCAAAGAGGTAAACCCTCTTCTGCTTCCTTTCTGACTCAGAACAAATCATACCTATAAATCCACATTCTGTTTTATGTTTATCCTGAACTTAACCATGTTTCTTTTATATTTTCTCTTTAAATAATTTGTTTTTTATAACTCTGTGTTTGGAGTGAGACAGGAGGTCGGGAATAAAATCATCATATGTTTGGCATGTTAACTGACCAGAATTTTCTTTTGATGTTAAAAAATACACTTGCTATTAAATAGATTTATCCACTCATTAAAAGAAAACCTTTCTAAGGAAATGTCTCCTGAGTTCTTTTATAGAAAGATGAGGTAATTATCTTGCTGTTAAGTACTGTGAATTAGAAAATAAATGAGATATATCTTCTATAAAGTTTAAGATGTTAATTATGGAGATTTACAGATAAAATACAAGAAAATGTACTGTGTTTGGCAACATAATCCCTATGATGAATACATAGAATAATTTACTATATAGTATAATTGTCCTAACTGTTACCTTACAGTTCTTAAGAAATTACTGTCAAGTAAGAACTATTGAGCCAACTGGGACATCACTTTGGCATGCACAACTGTTCTCTAGAGTATATTTCCTAGGAATCTGTCCAGTCTTTAATTATCTAAGATTTATTTATTTATTTATTTGACAGAGAGATCACAAGAAGGCAGAGAGGCAGGCAGAGAGAGAGAGGGAAGCAGGCTCCCTGCTGAGCAGAGAGCCAGATTGGGGGCTCAATCCCAGGACCCTGAGATCATGACCTGAGCCAAAGGCAGAGGCTTAACCCACAGAACCACCCAGGCGCCCCTTTAATGATCTAAACTATTAGGTCTTGATAAGTGTGTTCATAACTGAGTAAAGCATTTTATAATGACACTGAAGATGAAAATATTAGCTAAAATAAGCTGATCTTACTGTTTTCTAGCCATTTTACATATGTTAGTACAATAATTGTAGCCATTAGCACACAATCCATCCTTCTGTTACCATGATATGCATTCTAGATCCTTAAGATCACAAGTTCTAACATTTCAATATGTCTTGCATCCTCTAAACATCCCCAATACAGCCTCAGCTCTAATTCTTTTCAAGACTATTTTGTTCTACCCTAAAAGGCAGATCACTAGACTCCACCTACCTGGAATTATTGTACTTATTTTCTTTCTTGATAGAATCATTTCAAATATTTCTAATTCATTTTTCCATTTATCATAGTCTTTTAAATATTTCCTTTTCCTAGCTAACCTTCTTCCATCCCCTCCATCACTTCCAAAATTTTACAGCTTCAATTGCTCCCATCACCTTTAAACCAATTCAACTTTCCAGGTAAAAATAATCTGTATAGAGCATAGTGCAACTATTTCTTATCTAAAGCAATCCATGGAGGGCGCCTGGTTGGCTCAGTGGGTTAAGCCTCTGCCTTCAGCCCAGGTCAGGATTTCAGAGTCCTGGGATCAAGCCCCACGTTGGGCTCTCTGCTCAGCGGGGAGCCTGCTACCCCTCTGTCTCTGCCTGCCTCTCTGCCTACTTGTGATCTCTCTCTCTATCAAATAAATAAATAAAATCTTAAAAAAAAAAGCAATCCATGGTTGTTTCAAAAATTTCTCATTATTAGACACTTAGAATGTTATTTTCATTTCTAAGTGGCCACAGATCATCTTTTGGGAGGAAATTCAGTTTATTGTTTTCCAACTGAACCACCTCTATAGTGTCACATAATTCCAACCATATGGATGACATTGGCTTATTGTTATCTACAGGATCTTTCAGTGCACTAAGGGGCAAGTGGTCTGAGCCATTTGTTTTAAATTGATTTAGAAACTAAGTTTGCTCTTTTTTTTTTTTTAAAGATTTTATTTATTTATTTGACAGAGATCACAAGCAGGCAGAGAGGCAGGCAGAGAGAGAGAGGAAGGGAAGCAGGCTCCCTGCCAAGCAGAGAGCCCGATGCGGGGCTTGATCCCAGGACCCTGGGATCATGACCTGAGCCGAAGGCAGAGGCTTAACCCACTGAGCCACCCAGGCGCCCCCTAAGTTTGCTCTTAAAATTTTCCTCAAATTCCCTTGAATATTTTTTTTTCTTATCATTCTATCACTTTTTAAGTTAATATAATTGACAAACAAAAGAGAAGGACATGAAATAGGTTTGAGGACTTTCTCACTCTATATTCCATTAACATTTTCCATCTATTCTAAGCAGCAGACCTCAGATTGCATTGCTCTTCTTTCTTCCCCCCGAAAGCCAAGGAAATCTCTTCCTATCCTTTGCATTTTTGTAAGTAGTATTTTTATCTGGGTTCCACCCTATTATGGAATTCTGAAGAGTTTATGATATTTTTTAATTAATTATTCTATCTTTGTCTATCTTCATTAACTTTTAAATATGAATTTGTTCCAGAGCTTTATGTTAGATATGCTAACATCTTGAAATAATTACTTTTTTATTTCTTTATTCAGAATTATATTTTCAGAATATCATTTTGATGAGATTTATAATTTTAATTTTTTATTTTAGTTTTAAAACTGTATTTTCCCTTTCTTAAATCTAGAATATATGCTGGACTTCTCAGCTTTCATTCTGGGTATTATTAATGCTACTTTATTGCAAATTTTTCTTCTATTTCTTGTTAGAAACTAGTTGTTAATTGATACTGAATGTTGTGCCTTATAGAGGAATTACCCTATTTTCATTTTCAACTTTCCAGCAAATACAATTTTCCACAAGTCAGGTTAAGAATATATCACCTTCTATCAGAGCATCAATGCAAAGAGCTACCTGTTTGATATCTCTTTAATTTAGTGTGGTTACCTGCTTGGTGTCTCTTAAATTTTATATGGTTTTTTGAATAAATTAAAGAATAGATGTCAAAACATTGTAAACGTATCTTTTATTCTTGGAGTGCCACAGTCCCTCTATGAGATTTATAGGTGTGGATTTAATTTCATTTATCTTGCTTGGGGATTTATTTTTCCTTTCACTTTCTTTATTTTATAAATTTGATATAAATTTCTGTTGTTATCACTTATAATATTCTTCTCTATCACTCATTTTAATACTATAGTATGTTAAAAATATTTTATTTATAATCTATATGTATGTCTTGCAATATCTGTTCTTTTCTTTCTCTTTATGCTGAGTTCTGGATAATAATTTTATTTTTATATCTCTGTTGAGAAATGTTGTAGTTTCAGGTAATACGCTATTTAACCCATCCGTTGTAGCTGGGAAAATGAGGATGCAGAGCAGATACAAGAACAAAACAGAAGCAAACTAAAAGAAACTGTGACAGATTTACTTTGACTGTGAGTTTGAAGTGTTGGCTTGGCCGTCCAATGAAGATTATCATCATGCATTTGGAAATAAGGGGCTGAAACTAAAACAAGAAACATAGAAGAGGATTTGTGCATTCTAAGTGTCAGATTATGTTAAAATATACTATACAACCTATTGAGTTGTAGTTTCCACTTGCTCGTCATGTAGTGAAAATTAATTTAATAATGTATAGTGATAGTAATTTAATATCAATGATAATTTAATGCGATACAGCAAAACTTTATCAAGGTCAAGGGTTGTGGGCTAACTATTCAAGAACAATTTCAGAATCATTACTTAGAGAAATTGAGAGAGAGAGCAAATGGTAATATCTTCATGATTAATTGCATAGAGGGCACAATTTATTAGAACACAATGTTGTTCATCAAATCCAAGGGCATGGAAACTAGATTCTACTAGGTTGGTTATAATAAAAATTATGATGTCTGACTTGTGTTTTGTTTTTTTCTTCACCTTTCACCCAATTTTATTATCTCAGGAAAGTACATTCTACTTTTCTAAACTATTTTTGGCTGAATTAAATTTTGCCTTCACTTAGTATAGGCATATCTATTTATTTTTCAAAGTATAACAACTTAATCATGTTTTATATACCATTTCTTAGGATCTATACTGAGGCATTAATCAACTAAGAACTAACTTGAGGAGAATAAGTTTAAATGATACAAATTTCATCAGAGTAAATGAAACCCCATTGAATTAAAATGGTCACCATGCCTGTAGCATTGGATAGACTACCATAAAAAAGAAGAATAATCTACTAGAAATTTGGTAATTTAAACCAGAAAGAAAGAAGGAAAGAAGAAAGAAAGAAAGAAAGGAAGGAAGGAAGAAAAGTTCACATGGGAAATGGTTTTGGAAGCCATCTGCAATGGGTTATATTCTTGTAGAGCTGATATGCACTCTCCTTTCCTTCCTGTATGGGAGAAGTGTTCTTTCCAGCCCTACTGATGGTGGGCTTAGTTTATTTTATTCCTGCCATCTACGTTTGGCAGCCCATGTCCTGTCAGATTGAGTCCTGAGTGAAAAAGCTGGTGGACAGAGATACATCCAACCCATAGCCTGGACCAGAATTCTAAAGTTATCTGTAGATTCAATACTAGGAAAAATTATTAACTGTTACCAATCACTGAGATTATAACATATTTGTATGTAGCATTATTGCCGCTAAGGATAACTAATACAATATTTAAAACTATGACTAATACACTAGGGGAAGTCATTTCTTTTTAAAGAGAGAGAGGAGGGACAGAAGGAGAGGGAGCTAGAGAAACCCAAGCAGACTCCATGTTGAGAGCAGAGCCCAACAGGAGCCTCTATTGCTCAGCACTGAGCTTGTGACCTGGGTTAATATGCTTAGCTTAACCGACTAAGCCATCTGAGTGTCCCGAGGGGAAATGACTTCTTAACAACAAGAATTGAAATATTATGTACTTACTGACAATGACCTACTGTAGGCCAAGAGATGCACATCAAACTGTCTAATCTTGATACAATTAAGCATTGAATATTTTTTTATTGTTGTTCTGGTCACACAGTTTTTTAAATGATCCTGCTGCAATCACTTGGCTACTTGTGCTTGGAGAAAAATGCTATCTTTTATGCTAACATTAGAAAATACATTGTTACATGTAATTTGTCTTCTTTTTCATTTGAAATGAATGAAAATTTGTCACTGTCATGCTCTCGATGTAGATTTATTTTGTCTGAAATCATACTTGGTTTCTGAGTTTATAGGACAAAGAACCAGATTTGAAACTGGTTAGTTCTCTAAGGTAACTAATGATCAACTGTAGATGCTTTTAATGTTGTTTCTGTGCCAAGGGAAAGAAAAAATATCTCTTCTCTCTATACCATATAAATGTGAGTTATAACTAACACACTGTAAACTGAGGAAAGCAAGTTATCTTAGTCAAGGTGTATGTGATTACTACTATTTTCTCTTTTCTTATCTAGAAACTTGTAAAACATGGTTTATTGAGGTTTTAAGAAAGGTAGGCAAATTGTTGTGATTCACTAATAAAATTCACGCTTCATAATTTGTGTCAGGAATTATAAACAAAAAAGAAAGTAGTAACAGCTTTGCCAAAGACTTGGTTAAAAGAAAATATCTCTATAGATAGCAATTTGCTATCCTGCCAAACTTAAGGTTGCTTTTTAAGATAATATATACTATTTTAAAATCAGATAAAGCCTTCTCTTTTTCTTTGTATATGATATTTGGAGGCAAGATTTTGCAGGAAGCTGAAGGGGACATTAGAAACAAAAGTATCTTTAACTGAAAGAGGACTTTAAGATCTTTCTGCTCTCTGTCAATTATCAAATTACCAAAATAAAAGACAGATTTAGGAAGGACCCCGTTATAATAAATCCTATGAAAGAGAGAACACAAAAAGAAACCTGAAGGTGAGTGAAGGAAGAATGGCAGTGAAAACAAGAACACAGGTACAGAATTGCACTTAACATGCGGTTAAGCCTCCAATTGCTGTGATTTCAGCTTAGTCCGTGATTTCCTGGGTTGTGAGATCAAGGCCTGCAGGGAGTCTGCCTGAGGGTCTCTTCCTCTACTCTTCCCCTCATTCTCTCTCTCTGTCACTGTAGAATACATAAATGAATTAAAAAAAAAAAAAAAACGAATCACGTGTGCACTGTCCAGAAACTGAAAGGGGGTCAGTCAATACTGCTACCTCCCAAGACAGGTGGACATAAACTTAATTGGAACAGGTGAATAATAAGTCCAAGCATTATTTTAAATACTTTACATAGACTATCTCACTGAATCTCACAAAAACTTTATGAGTATGATAATTTAGATCCATTCTCAAATGAAGTGACTGAAGGCCAGAGTGATGAATAATCCTGCTCACGACTGCACTGTTGTTCTCAGAGCCCAGATTTAAATGTATTTTGAATCCAGCTTTAAATGTCAGAATTAAGTGCATTCTGGGATAAACCATAAGAGACTCTTAACTATAGAAAACAAACTGAGGGTGGCTGGGGGGGGAGAAGGTAGGTGGATGGGGTAACTGGGAATGGAGATTAAGCAGGGCACATGATGTAATGAGCATTGGGTGTTATAGGCAAGTATAGGAATCACTAGATTCCATCCTACACTACATCTTAACTAACAATAATACAATAATACAATAATACACTACATCTTAACTAACTTGAGTTTAAATAAAACAAGCACACAAAGAATTTAATGCATTCTGTCATAATTCAGTTATATTTTAGATACTCAGGGAAATGACAGTTCTAATAGTATTTATATAACTCGATTTTATTTTTTTAAAGATTTTTACTTATTTATTTGACAGAGATCACAAGTAGGCAGAAAGGCAGGCAGAGAGAGGTGGAAGCAGGCTCCCTGCTGAGCAGAGAGCCTGATGCCGATGCCGGACTTAATCCCAGGACCCTGGAATCATGACCTGAGCAGAAGGCAGAGGCTTAACCCATTGAGCCACCCAGGCGCCCCTATAACTTGATTTTAACATTGATTAAATATCATCCTATGTTGCTGAATGTACCAAGTTAATCACCTAAGATTGAGATAATGCTAAATAATTGGAGTAATTGGGAGATCTCCTTTTTTCTCCCTGGATTGTTCTTATCTTTGCAAGTTAAAGGTAAATAAAATATGAAATTATGCCAGATAGTTTAGGCATTGCTAAATTAAAGCTAGACTTGTTTATTATTTTTCAAATTCTCCTAGAGGTGCTCAGAATCTCCTAGGTATAATTTCTAATTATATAGGTTACAAATTTCTCTATTTACAAATAAGGAAGGGAAGACGATACCCAATTCTGCGTATACATAACTGTACCACTCAGCCACATGATCAACTGTACAGAAGAATAGCAGTACTGACCACCAATTATTTTTGACAAAATCAAATCATTAAATCACCAGCTGAACTTACTACAAACCATAGCAATGATTTTGCTACTATTCTAGTAGGAGAGTCTTTATGGTTTATATGATTTGCAGAATTTAGTACATGCACTTGAAACTTGCCAAGAAATTGGTTAGCACTTTCTTTTTGTTGTTTTTGTTTATTTGTTTGTTTTCCAAACTAATATTTGGAAGGTTATTTGGCCTCTGGATATCAAACATATATAACTAATACTCCATCTAGCTTGAGGCAGGCAAGGAATCAGAGAAATATGACACATAGTCTTTGATTTTTGTTTATTCTTCCAAGCAAAATTGAACTATTGGCCTCAATATATAACATGTAGGAAATCACAGTGCCTCCCATGCTTTCAGGGCAAAGAGATAAACCTTACTGGTTATTCTGGGAATTGTAGTTTACAATTCAAACAACACATTTCCTCATTAAAAACATCTGAAGAAACATTATTTCATCAAATATATTTGCTTTGACCTGTAGTCTAAAAATCATTAACTCAGATGATAGCTTAACATTGAGATTTTAAAAATCCCAACTTGTGGAATAACATATAATAGAAAGAAAACTATAGTGCTTGATATAGTATAAGAAAATATAGAGAAATATATAATTTTACAAACCAACATGAAGGATGTGTTAAAAAAGAGGTCTACAGCTTTGTGCAGTGGCAGTATCGTAGCCAATGAGGTTTATCCGAGGCGCGATTATTGCTAATTGAAAAAAAGAGGTCTACAATGTTTAGGGACACTTTAGTGTTGACTGTAAGGTAATGAATAACAAGTGGAAATTTAATTATGTACATTGCTAACTCATCCACTATAAATGACTAGAGAAAATGATTAAATGTTTAAAAATACCAATTTCAATAACAAGGTATCATACAATTAAAAATCTAAGAGACTAGATCTGTCTTAAGTGTTCTCACAGCAGTAGAAGAATTCCTATTAAACCCATAACATAACTGACATGTATTTAATGTCAATTTAATATCTAATACCAGAAACATTTTAATTCTTTCTTTTTCATTGAAATTGACATATAATAATAGTTTAAGGTTTACAACACACTGTTTCCCTAACTGTATACATTCTGGAATGCTCACCATAAGTGTAGTTACCTTCTGTCACTATACAAGATTATTAAAGTATTATTGACTATATTCCTTATGCTGTACATTACATCTCAATGACTTATTTATTTTCTAACTGGAAGTTTGTACTTCTCAATCCTATTTTACCTATTCTACACCTGTCTCATAGGCAACCACTAGTTTGGTATTTATTGTTTGTTGTTATTCTTTATTAGATCGTTTTTGTCGTTGTTATTGTTGTTGTTATTGTCTTTGGTTCCACATATAAGTGAAATCATAAGGTATTTGTCTTTCTCTTTCTTACTTATTTCACATAGCATAATATCCTCTAAGTCCACCCATCTTTATTTTTTTTTTAAGATTTTATTTATTTATTTGACAGACAGAGATCACAAGTAGGCAGAGAGGCAGGCAGAGAGAGGGGAGGAAGCAGGCTCCCTGCTGAGCAGAGAGCCCAATGCGGATGTGGGGTCATGACCCGAGCCAAAGGCAGAGGCTTTAACCTACTGAGCCACACAGGTGCCCCCATCTTTAATTTTTTTTTAAAGAAATACACTGTGACTACATCAACCTAAAGAACTTCTTCAGCAAAGGAACTGTTAATAAAATGAAGAAGGAGACTAAAGTTCGGAAGAAGATATTTGCAAACCATATATCTAACACAACTCTAATAAACAATTTGATTAAATATTAATCCAATTTAAGGATCTGGTTAAAAAATGGGAAGAAGATCTGAATAGTCATTTTTCCAAAGATGACTTCCAGATGGCCCTCGGGTACATTCAAAGGTACTCAATATCACTAATCATCAGAAAAACGTCAAAACTCTCTAAAACATAATGAGACATTAGCTCACACCTGTTATGATGGATATTACCAAAAATACAAGAAATAACAAGTATTGTTAAATATATAGAGAAAAGGGAACACATGTGCCCTGTTGGTGGGAATGTAAATTGATACAGCCACTGTGAAAAACAGTATGGATGCTCCTCAAAAAAAGTAAAAAAAAAAAAAAAAAAGAACTACCATATGACCCAGCAATTTCACTTCTAGGTATTAATCCAAAGGAAATAGGGAAAATACATCTGCAGCCCCATGCTCCCATGCTCACTGCAGCACTACTTACAATAACCAAAACATGGAAACACCCTGAGTGTCCATTGACAGATGAATGGATAAAGAAAATATGGTGTATACATAGGATAGAAAATTATTCAGCAAAAAAAGAAGGATAAAAGGAAGGAAGGAAGGGGAATAAATAAAAGAAACCTTACTGGGACGCCTGGGTGGCTCAGTTGGTTAAGCAGCTGCCTTCGGCTCAGGTCATGATCCCAGCGTCCTGGGATCGAGTCCCACATCGGGCTCCTTGCTCAGCAGGGCGCCTGCTTCTTCCTCTGTTTCTGTCTGCCTGTGCTCGCTCTCTCTCTCTCTCTCTAACAAATAAATAAATAAAATCTTAAAAAAAAAAAAAAAAGAAACCTTACTATTTTCAATATAGACTATTTTCAAACGTCCTCTTGAGGACATCAAGCTAAGTGGAATTAAAGTCAGACAGAAAAACGTACACTGCATGACCTTACTTATATGTGGAATCTAAAACAAAACAAAACAAACAAAGCCAAAACCTAACTCGTAGATACAAAGAATCATGTTCACCAGAGTTGGGGAGAGGGTGGTGGGTGAAATATAAACTCCCAGTTAAATAAGTGTTAGTGATATAATGTACAGCATGGCACCTATAGTTAATACTGTTGTTGCTAAGAGAGTAAATCTTAAAAGTTCTCATCACAAGAAAAATTATTGTAGCTATTTGTGGTGATAGATGCTAACTAAGCTAATTGTGATGGTCATTTTGTTATATGTATATATAATATATATTAAATATATATATATTTATATTATATATCATATTAAATCATGTTGTATGCCTAAAACTAATATAATGTTAAGTGTCAAATATATTTTAATAAAAATTTGGTTTGAAATATATTATGCCTATAATAAATCTTATTTAAAAAAGAAATGCAATGGTGAATTTTAGTAACACTTTGTCATGCCACAATATTTTTAACTAACAATATTTCTATTTAATAACAGTAGAATAAATTTCCATTAAGTTACTTTTGTAGTCATACTGATATTGTCAGTGATATATCAATATCTGAAATATGGATATTTTCCATCTGTGAATAGAAGTTAACATAGTCTTAATTAGCTACCTTTAAGTGCTTTAATATGTCTTAAATTATTTCATAATTTTGTAATTTAATGTGTTTTATGATTTTCATGTCTGTTTATGTTCCACTTCTTTTTGTTATTTGCCAAATGATTTCACGAATTATACAGATAAATTATTGAATAAAATTATGCAGCATCACAACTCACTTTTTTTTTAAAAAATACATGAGAGGGGAGGAGTCAAGATGGCGGAGAAGTAGGAGGCTGAGACGACATCAGCCAGCAGGAGATCAGCTAGATAGCCTATCAAACCATTCCGAACACCTACAAATCCAACAGGAGATCGAAGAGAAGAAAAACAACAATTCTAGGAACAGAAAATCGACCACTTTCTGAAAGGTAGGACCAGCGGAGAAGTGAATCCAACGCGACGGGAAGATAGACCCCAGGGGGAGGGGCCGGCTCCCGGCAAGCGGCGGAGCACAAAATCGGGACTTTTAAAAGTCTGCTCCACGGAGGGACATCACTCCAGAGGCTAAACTGGGGTGAAGACCTCACGGGGACAACGTGGACTCAGGTCCCACGGGGTCACAGAAGGATCGGAGGTGTCTGAGTGTCGCAGAGCTCACAGGTATTAGAGCGGGGAAGTCGGCTGTGGAGACAGAGCCGAGATTTCCTAGTGGTCTGTGACATGGACCGGTCTCTGGGGCACGGGCCGGTGCTCTGTGCGAGGGTCCCCACAAGATCCGGGGAGACTCCGACCCGGGAGAGCTCAGGGATCTACGGGGTCCGGAGACTCCAGGTGGGACTCTGCCAGAGACAGAGACGCTTGGTCACAGGCTGGGTGAGCTCGGAGCTCCCAGAAGCCAGGGAGACGGGACTGATGACGCACGATTTTCTCTGAGCGCGGTCTGCGGGCGCACGCGGTCTGCGGGTGTGCGCGGTCTGCGAGTGCGCGCAGTGTCGGCGGGCCCGCGGTGTTTGCCGGCGTGCATGCGGTGTCTGCGGGCAGACGCGTGCGCGCGCACTCTCCGGCGCAAACGTGGG
This sequence comes from Taxidea taxus jeffersonii, assembly GCA_003697995.1. Classification (NCBI taxonomy): domain Eukaryota; kingdom Metazoa; phylum Chordata; class Mammalia; order Carnivora; family Mustelidae; genus Taxidea; species Taxidea taxus. The sequence continues at coordinate 299,922 of ML103853.1, forward strand.
CTAGGGAGTCTGGAGGGATTAAACGCTTTTCTCTGAAGGCGCACTGAAGACTGGGGCCCCCAGCTCTCGGCTCCTCTGAACCGGAGATTGGGAGGCCGCCATTGTCATTCCCGTCCTCCAGAACTCTACAGAAAGCGCGTTCAGGGAACAAAAGCTCCTGAAAGCGAACCTGAGAGGATTACTTAGCCCGGCCCCTGGAAAGGGCGGTGCAACTCCGCCTGGGGCAAAGACACCTGAGAATCACTACAACAGGCCCCTCCCCCAGAAGATCAAAGAAATACAGCCAAGACCAAGTTCACTTAACAAGGAGAACAGCGGATTCTTATCTGGACAAAATGACAAGGCGGAAAAACTCACCACAAAAAAAAGAGCAGGAGACAGGACCGAAGGCTAGGGACCTAATCAATACAGACATTGGTAATATGTCAGATCTGGAATTCAGGATGACGATTCTCAAGGTTCTAGCTGGCTCGAAAAAGGCATGGAAGATATTAGAGAAACCCTGTCAGGAGAAATAAAAACCCTTTCTGGAGAAATAAAAGAAATAAAGTCTAATCAAGTTGAAAT